>CALSBV010011050.1:1520370-1543365 GCA_943590825.1 Bovichtus diacanthus | reverse complement strand
ACACACACACACACACACACACACACACACACACACACACACACACACAGTTGTTGAAGTCAAATATTTAAAAAAGGTTCAAATCCAGGACATCAGTTTCTACATTGAAAAAATTGTTTTAAAAACTAATTTTGGGCCCAGCTGGAATCTTTCAAACTCATCTTCAAAAATAATACCCATTTGAGGTCTCAATGGTGCATAATGACTCTAAAGTAAGCAAACATGTTTTAAAACTCTGTTAATGTTTGAGCATCAACTAGCACAGTTGGAGCATCATGACTCATGATCCACGCAAAACTGTAGAAAATTAACCCCAAATATTTAAATTTTCTTTTAGGTGAAAGGTCTCTTGAATAACAGTTAAAGGCTCATCTGCTTTTGTTGTGTAGATTACCGTCAGACGCATCAGGGTTTCCCCTTCATACTGCAGGACAATCCTCACACAGAAGCATAATTCGGATGAACTGCCATCAACAAAACTAAGACCTGAGAGCTGCAGCTGTTTTTAGGAAGACTTCTGCATGTGGGTACATAAATCATTAGCACCAATAAAAATTTTAAAAAAAGACATCACAAGACTATAAACTATTATTTATTTAACAGTATATTTCTTTAGCAAAATGTGCGATATGATACTTTTATTTATTTTTTTACGTTTGTGACATAATGAGTTTGTCTTTTATGCAACAATCATCTTAATCTAGCTAAATGTTCTCTTACGGGAGAATCAGAGATGGATGAAGTACTCAGATGTTTTACTGAAGTACAAAGTAGCACTAAAGAAGTACACTGTCTCAAGTTAAAGTCCTGCATTCAAAATAGTAATTAAGTACAAAACTATTGGCATCAAAATATACTTAAATGACCCAAATTAAAAAGTACAATTTCAGAAAAATAATGTTGCAGCTGGTAAATATGGAGCTTTTTTTTTTTTTTTTTAACTGATTATTGGGTAGTGTATAGTAATCTATAACGAATATATCGTAATTCAAAAGTTGATTTATACATTGTATTAATAATTAGAATTTTGAAAGTAACTAAAGCTGTCAAATACATGTAGAGGAGTAAAAAGTAGAAATATTTGTCTCCAAAGTGTAATGGAGAAGGACGATAAAGTGGCATAAAATGGAAACACAAAGTGCAAATGCCTCTGAATTGTACTCAAGTACAGTAGTCGAGTAAATGTACTTAGTTATTGTTCACCACTGGAGACAATAACCAATAGCCTTTTCTAGAAATGTGTGAAAAGTATTAAAAAGAAATGACATTTAGACTTAATAAACAACAAAATGGGGTTTACTTTTGCGCGTGTGGACATATCATTGTACGAGAGCCATTTATTTGGTTTCGTGCACTGAGAACACAGCAGTGCTCGGGTAACGCAGGAGTTATTGAATATTGATTGAAACCTTTCTGCCGATTACATTTTTTTTTTAAAACATCTTGACACGTGATAACTATACTGTACATTTTCTGTACATTTTCTTTTGGCATATTTATGCGTTTTCTGCACCAGCAGGGAAGGTACTTTTATTAAAAAAATATTTAAAAGACCTTGTTTAGACTTCACATTCCATAGAAGTGATAAGAAATAAATATGAAGAGATAAATGAATCTGCCCCGACTCTTGGTGGATTCCTCCTCTTTCCATCTGAATGTGTTTGCAGTCAGACTTCAGTTTCCTGTAACTCCCTTCCTACACCCACACACACTCTCCCCTCGTGCCAACATTTGCCCCTGCAGCACTTTATCTTCTTCATGTCCACTCCACCACCTTCATCTCTCCACCTCATGCCTCACAATGTTTGAATTAAGACGGACATGAAGTGGGGAGCGAGGCTTCGTTGGTGTTGGTTGAAAAAAAACTAAAAAAATTAGCATGAATGACATTCTTCCTGAATCAATGCTGCATGAACTCGCCAGCTGAGAAAGTTTTCCCTTACACACTTTTCACAGTGGGCATCTGCAAGTAATTATTCACAATCAGTGACTGAGTTTTTGGGTGTTTTGTGGCACATTAACAGGAACTGGGAATACCTCCTCACTACTTTATACAAAGCATTTTTCCCCCTCTCCGTTTTGTCCCTTCATCCACACAGAGCTGATGCGTTTCAGACCCAGAAACTGAGCATTTCTTAAGATTAAATGAATATATAAAAACAGTGGTTTCCTGTTTTAGTGTAGATGAGAGAAACAAGGATGTAAATCACTGTTTTATGCTTGATCTGACAACAGAAACGGAAAGATATGGAAACTAAATTAGGAGTTTGTTTGCAGACCGAAATAGAACAAAGAAGATTAATAGCGGTTTTACTATTATTCAACACCAAGTTTTCACATCCAGATGACACATAGAAATGTGTCCTCTGTGTGTGTGTGTGTGTGTGTGTGTGTGTGTGTGTGTGTGCTGTACCAGTTATGCACGGGGCAGACGTGCTGGTTGTACAGGGACATTGCATATCTGTGAAGTGAAAAGGAGAGAAGAATCTTTAGTCCAACTGTTCCAAGATCATGACATGAAATAAATAATAAATAATAAATACAATCTTTCATACTATAGCTCCACTCCTGAAACATGTCAGTACGTTATTACTCTTTAGCAAAGAATAAATAAGCCACACTTTAACAAAAGTTCTGCTTCACTCACTAAAATGAAGCACTTAAAAAAACAAAAACACGTCACATAGCCAGATTAATGCCGTTCCAGGCTCAACATACTTTTTCATGTTGCATGAATTAACACACTGTTGCTTTCACAGACTGAGGGCGCTTGTGTCCGTCACACGAGTACAGAAGCTGCTGGCTGGATTTTAAGCCGGCCAGCAGCTTTTTAAGCACTGTATTATTAAGCACATCTTCATAAATCCCTTAAATGTGTCAACTCCACAATAACCACCTCCACAAAAGACTGAAAGAGCCATTTCCAGGTAGAATTTTTAATTTTTTTTTTACTAAATTTGTACTCATCCTTTCCTGAAAGTGACCATTTGAAAGGGTTAACGCAGGATTTATATGTTTTATGTAACGGAGGTAAGGGAAGAATTTCAGACGGTATCAACAATGTTAGCTGAGGCTTAAATATATCAAGGGAAGAGATTAGAGATGAAATCACTCAAAACACACACAGATGAGATGCACGCTGAAGGAACCAAACAAGCTCCGGACTAATGTCACTGTATAGAAACGTAAAGTTAAACACGTGGCGGCTGCAGTTCCTCTGTTGATCTCGGATAACAAGAACAGGTCAGGAAAATTGATCTGGCTCGACTTTAACAAACAGTGCTGAACTGTGGTAGAGGAGATCACCGCTTTCTGATTCAAATAACCGACTTGGCTTTGGTTTAAATGTAAAAACACAACTCTTATTTTTCAGCCATATTCCTTCATTCCTTCCTATGAAAACCTCACAAGCTGCAGCTCATGCTTCAGTGTGTTTCTGGATCAACAGAGCGTTCAGAAAAAAGAAGAAAAAAAAAAAAAGGCACAAGCAGTGTCAACTTGTCTGCCAAACAAAACGAGGGAGGGGGGGGGGGGACAGGAAAGAGCTTCAGAGACTCAGTGTGAAAGATTCTCGCGCCCACTTAGCAAAGGTGTGAAAGGACATCCAAACAGACATCAAAAGGACTTGTGGCGACCAGGACGTCAACGGCAAACTAGCACGTACTGTCTGCGCCTGCGCGAGAGGGAATCACTCTTTACAGAAGGCGGCGGTAGTCTGTATTAGTTATTAGAAAAAAGGGAAACCGGAAGACCTTGGACTGTAAATGTACGAGTCGTTGTTATGATACACACAGTAAAACTTGCCGACCATTTTCCCGCCGCTCTCGCTGAACACTTTATTCCAGGTGGCCACGTCGTTGTTCAAATATCCGTGTATATGAATTGCATCACAGTTCCTTTAGCCGACGCTTCTGTCCAAAGCGACTCACAATAAGTGCAAACAACCATGAGGATACAAACTCCGAACAGCGAGAACCTTGCAAGTGCAAGTGCATTAGCGTCAGAACAATAGCCTCAAATAAGCCAAACCAAAAGTACGTTTGCTTTGTGTGCCCTCTTCACTTTAGTCGTTTGTTTGTTTTCCTCACGTCCGGTTCTCTTCTCGTGCACCAATTCGCTTATTTGGCTGATGGTGCCAACGGTGCGGGACAGGCAAGAAGAAGAAGGAGAAAAAGAAGAAGTCACAGAGTCCAGACATAAACTTAACATCTTGCTGCAACTCAACATCCTTAAATCTGCAGTAGATTTAAGGATGTGTGTATGAAGGCGTAAGCGCTGCGTAGCGTCCAGCCTGTCAGACTCTCGTTAACAAAAACAACTGCAGAGCAAAACATTTGACCACAGATTTGTGGCGTGTAGAGGTTCTGTGAAATTAAGTGAAACACAATATGTCATTTTCTGCCACTAGGGGTCTCTCAATCAGAACAATACTAGAGGACAAAGTTTGGTGGCGTAGTGGAGTAGCGTGGGATCATGGGGGAGTTTGTCATCGTCCCGGTCAGGGTTCCTTCAGTGTCCATCGTTCAGGAGGTTTTTACAGGGAGCCGAGCAGTTTCACGCTAATAATCAGCGTTTTTTGGACACCGCTTAGCAGAAAACGGACATCCTGGAGAGGCCGCGAGCCGAGTTGGTACCAGTGTTTGCTCAGCTCGTTTCTCTGATAATGTAAGATCCAGACGTGCAGGAGGTTTTTATCGGGAGCCGAATCCTCCACAGAGATCTCCTCCTCTCCAAAACAAACTGACCCACTGATTGAAACCGGTAACAACACTGATTGACTGTCAGCTAACGTTAGCTCAGCTCGTCTCTCTGATAACTTAAGATCCTGACGTCCGAGGACTAAAATCCTTCATCCGGTTCAAATATATCATTAAAAACAACCAAGATCTAAAAAGTGTGTTGTAAAAGTGGGGCTTAAAACTGGATAAAAAGTCAACTTATGGCGGCTTCTGGCAGACAACCACACCGCTGACACGTGCACGAAAGGAGATACGGCGCCATTACAGGAGACCAAATGAAAAGGGCGGAGGACTTATAAGAGACAGATCTTTTTTTTCTTATTTTAAATAGTTTCATTTGATGCAGTAGAGGCCAAACGTCACAATTAAGAACTCAATATTTTGTAAAAATCTGCTTGTCTGCTTTCTTGGAGAGGGTAAGATGAGAAGATCAACGCCTCTCATGTCTGTATAGTAAAAATCAAACAGCAGTTTAGCTTGGTTTAACACGGGACTGGGAACAGCAAGCTTGGCTCCATCTTCTCGTCACTGTAAAACCACAAATTGTTGTTTTTACACTTCGGTTTGTATACGCAGTCAAAACAAATCGGTGTTCATTTCTGAGCGTTGGAGATGCTGGTAAAATCCCTTAAACATCTTGTGAGAATAATCCATATGTAAACTGTATATTATTATACATATTATATTATATATATATATATATATTATATAATATATTATACTTATTGTGTCCTTATTAAGATGTAATATGTGATATGTAAGATGTTATTGAATTAAGTAACTACTAGTGGCCAATCTACTGTGAAATAAGAAGCAATATTTGTAAACTGTGAAGCGGAAGAGTGCATCTCAACAGTGAACAGTGAAATGGGTCCTCAGCTGAGTACTTTTGCAATGCTCATCATATCATCATGGAATAAATACAGTTAATATGAAGGGAAGTTTTCTGAAATTGATTTCTATGCGTCTCTATTTCCAAATACAAGAACACAACAATCTCCATTTGGTAAATCAACATAATCTTTGTCTTAGTCTTTGGTTTTACTCAATTCTGGGCCAGAGAAACTCATCTTCTGTTACAGGCCGAATGCACGCACTGACTTCCACCATAAAAAGTAGCTCTTATTGTACGACGCCGTCGTGCAGAGCTACAGATGGGACTGCTGCGTGAGTACAGCAGATGCAGGGACACGCAGACCAGACGGGCCGAGAGGAATGTCAAGGATGACTCCTCATCTGCACAATCGCAGAATAAACAGCGAGCCGTTTGAGACGGTTAAAGATTAAGGAACTTTGTGCAGCCTGTCGAGGTCAGCGCGACCGCTGCAGGGAAAACAGGTAGCCTCTCTAGAAACAGAACAATGTATAGACAACTGGAGTTGCAACACTTTGGACGCAAATGTTGTTGTTTGTTTACGCAAACTCTGGAGGTACTCACACAACCCATATCCCAGTGATGGTGAAGACGGGCAGGCTGACGGGGAGGATCACCCACAGGGACATGATGACCACCTGCAGAGAACACACACCATCAAACATGGTTTGAACACCGTTATGCACTTTTAGGAGGGCGCAACACAAGATTACCCGATTCATTGATTCGGCAAAAACAAAAGTTTGATCGGTCATGCGAGACACTCCTTTCAGCTTCTCGATTGTGAAGATTTGCTGCGTTTTAGACCAGCGTCAACTTATAAAAAGTACAAAAGTATCACAATATACTTAAAAAGTGCTTTAATGCAGCTTGTAAATACGGAGCCAATTTCAACTGCTCTGTATACAGTGCTGGGTCGTTGAACCTATCATAAATACGTCATCATTTAGAAGTTGATTTATATTTTGAGGTATTAATCTCAAACTGCAAAATAACTCAAAACTAAAACAAATGTAGTGGAGTAAAACTAATATTTGCCTCGGAATTCATCTCAGAGTAGTAACAGAAAACAGAAATACTCAAGTTAAGTACAAGTTCTTAAAAATACCATTTATATGTAGTTAGTTACATTGCAACACTGCATCACTGTAAATTGAATGTCTTGAAGTTTTTGAGTGTTAAAAAGGGCATTATTTTGCCATTTTCAGACATTTGGGACACTGATGGCTGAATCCAGGTTAATTGACAGTAGTGATAATAATAATAATAATAATAATAATAATAGTTGCAGACCTACAACAGGTTTGAACCAGCTGTTGTATAAACAGGAGTATTGTATGAATGCGTCAAGATCAATGATCTTCTCAGAACACATGAACCTGCGGACAATGCAGCCATGGAGACACTTAAACATAATGTTCCTCACGGCCGGATCAACATGCCCGGGGTCCCAGGGCCCAAAAGGAGCTGCTGGGCCCCCATTAACCCCTTGTTACGGCCCCTCTGTGTACAGGATGTTACCTGGGCCCAGGTTTGCCGTGTAGCAGTTAAATTAAACACATTATTTGAGGAATACTTGGCATGTCCACCAGTTCACACTCCCAACTTGTCAAAAATGGCAGCTCGGCCAGTGGCAAAACAACCCTGCATGTTGAAAAATGGCATTGAATAGGTACCCAGCCATTAAACAGTGACACCAGGAGTGAGGAGTTGGGAGTGCGAATGTGTGAAAGGTCCAGGACAGCTACTGGTGTTTCTGTCAACTGCAGTTTCCAAGTGAAGCTTGAACTTTCAACCAGTTTTTTTTTTTCTTTCTTTTTTATGATTAAAATGAGCACAAAACAGTAAGAAATACTAAGATTTGAGAAGCTGCCATCACCATACTGGTTCATTTTATTGTTCACGGTTCAATTTATTGATCCATAAAATCCTGTACATTACAGCACTGCCTGCAATTCTATTCACCTGTCGATTACAGGACATAACAAATAAATATCTATAAAATACAACAAAAAATTAATTATATTCCACAATACAAAATTTAAAACTGTTGAAAAACCATGTAATTGATTTAATCAAAGTTAAGTTTAACAAAGTTATCATAGTCTGTTTCCTCCGGTTTGAGCACAAAACAGTTCCTAGAATAACTTGCTCTGATTACATGTTCCTGTAATGTCCAGTGTTTTCCTTTAAAATCACATAAGAAACTACAATTACAATAATTACAACAATAAGACCTTCAAGTCTCTGTGGGAAGGTTCCTACTTCTTCTCTCCTCCGGTTTTACTGAATGATGCTTTACCTGCAAGTATTTCAAAATAACTATCGCTATTTGGTAAAAAAAAAAAATAATAATAATGATAATAAAAAAAGGGACTAAAAAGTGTGCTCCTACCTTTGGTTTGTTCGGTGGTAAAAGCTTCAGGTCCTCTTTATCTCAGCTCCTCCAAACTCGCGGAAAAGTTGCACAAAGTCGCTGCTTGTCCGAGTCCATCTGCATCAGCTGCCGCAACTGATTTCATTGTCAAAGGTGTGACAGATATGATGGCGACTTATCCCATCAGGATGTTCCTTCATCTCACACTCAGGCCGCTCCGTGTGCAGCCCGATGGTTGTGATCCTGGCGTGCAGAGAGCAGCTGGATCCAGAGCCTTTAAACTCCTCCCTGTACTCACAGACAGACGCAGATCTGACCATCAGAGTTGCTTTAACGACACTTTTCATTTCAGGGTTAAAATGTTTTAAATTATTTTCCTGTTTTTTTTGTGTTTTTTCTTTAACTCTATATGAGCTCATACACTTGTGCGTGCACAGTTGTTTGGAGTTGTACATACTTCACTAACTGTTTGGGACTATGTGCAATCAGCTGCAGGTGTTGTTGTGGACTTTTATTTCGATCATTTTGTTCCTCGTCTGGTTCATGGAAACAGATATCACGGCCGGATTGCAGATAAATCACACACCAATTCTGTAGTCTGGGAAAGTGCATCTCGTGTTTTCTGTTCCGACTCAAAGAAGCTCAAAATGTTTTCCAGGAAAGCGGACACGATGCCTTCAAGTGCCCTTTTGTAAGCTCGTGTTTCTGAGTTGGCGGTGCACAGATGAGCCTGTGTGATAGACTGGAGGTTTTCTGCAGTGTGGGAAAATTCAGATTTACACATCTGAAGATTTTTAATTGGATCATCGATTTTTTTTTTGGGTCTGATTTTAAAGTTTGAAATTATATGTGTACCTGTAATGGTTAAATCTGAATTAATTAGTCTTTACTTCATATGGTTGCATTCAAATCCATACATCATTTAGTTCCATCCTTATCATTTATTGCTGCTGTACGATCTATGATTTAAATTTTTCTTAATTTGTTCTTCACTTTTTTGCTTTTATTTCCCTGTGCACACGAGGCCAGGGGTGGCAGAAAGTACTTGAGTAAAAGTAGCAAAACAATCATGTAAAAATACTCCATTAGAAGTAAAAGTCCAGCATTCAAAGTATTATAAGCAACACGTACCCCATTTAAAGTATCACAAAGGTAAAGATTCTGAAAAAACAATGGCCTCTGTGAGTGATATATATTTTATATTACATTATCAAATTGTTAATTGATTGATGAAGTGTTATTCTGAGGGGTTGTGAGATGATCAATGCGGAAGGAAATAAGAAAAAACAATGTTCTGCTTCACACATTTCTTTCTTTTTTTGTGGACTGTTCTCTAAAAGTTTCTTTTTTTTGTGTAAAATATACTTTTTCTTCATTTAATGAATCTGGGGAGTTTAGAGGGGAACTATCTGTACTGCTAACAACAAATAAGGTTGGGACCCACTTGTTTAATGTTCAACAATGCATTGATTGATTTTAATAAACTTATAATTGATTTAAAGAAGTACAATCTTGAACTGTTACAATAGTAACACCAACTGTCAGATAAACGTAGTGGAGTAAAAAGTAGAATATTTTCCTCCAAAATATAGTGAAATAGAAGTAGAAAGTACAACTTAAGTACAGTACTTGTATACATGTAAGCTTACTTAGCTTCCTTCCCCCACCACAGATGTCATTCACTTTCATTTTAACAGACAGATTTAGGATATTAACACCATACTTTCAATGAAGCAAGAAAATGTGGAAAAACATGAAACATTTTGATTTCTGAAGCAAAAACAACACACATCAAAAGTTTGTTACAGGTTCATTATGGTTTCTGAAAAAAAGCAAAAAACATCAACTTTGCAAAAAAACACAAAAGTCTATTATTGCTCAAGAATTTAAATATGTTCCGTTCAAATGGAATTTTTCCCACGCCGCGTGAAGGCAACTTCACGTGGCTCCTCGCGTGCGTCACTGCAGAGATTCCCACAGATGCTTTCAATTAACGTTTGTTTTAACTCAGAAACAAACATAGTTTACAATGTTCTGCTGAAGGAAACCATGACAACTGACTTCTGCCACGTGGGGGCGCTGCAGGCTTTACGTTATTAACACCTGGAGGCGGAGCTAAACTCAGCAGGACCACAGCATAGAAAGTTAAAGTCCTGCTTTCAAAATACTGTTTATATAAAAGTACAAAAGTATCAGCATCAAAATATACTTAAAGTACCAAAAGTAAAACTCATTCTGCAGAATGGACAATTTAAAAAATAATATAGAGGCCTATTATATTACTGAATTATAAGCATTGATGCATTAATGTTGTAGCTGGTGAAGGTGGAGCTCATTTTAATTACTTTATATACTGCTGTTAATCTAGAATATTACATTATTATTTATTAGTTGATTCATATTCTGTATTATTAATCTAAGTCTGCAAAGTTGCTGGTAACTAATGTTATCAAACACATCTGATACTACTTGTGTACTCTTACTTAAGTACACTTTTGAATGCAGGACTTTTAATGTCCTATTGTATTGTACTTTTAGTAAAGTAAAGGATCAGAGTACATTTTCCACCATAAAATAATGTAACAGTATATAACACAAGGTAAATACAAGCAGTGTTGCAAGAAGTATTCAGATCTGTTACCTAAGTAAAAGTAACAATACTACAGAGTAGAAATACTTTGTTACAAGTAAAAGTCCTGCATTTTTATTAGTATCATGCATACTTACGTACACTACATACATATTATTAACAACATATGCTTAAAGGACCAATAGATAAAAGTACTCATTATGCAGAATGGCTCATTTCTGAATCATATTACTGGATTATAATTATTGATGCATTAATGAGTTCATCACTTTAATAATACTTTATATACTGCTGGGCAGCTTAATCCATAATAATGTGAAGTACCTCAAAAAGTACTTGAGTAGATGTACTGAGTGACATTCCACTGCTGCTGCTTTCAGTGTCGATCCATCAGAACTGATTGTTAAAGTATTAACCGCATGAGATTTGGTTGCAGTGACAGATATTAAATGTAGTCACAGAGCAGAGCTGCGGTTAGGACCCTAATCCTTTATGGGATGTATCCGTTATCAGAGCCTCTTCACAGTGTGATGTCCTCTGCTGTCACCACCCACAGCTGCAACGCTAATAATGTGCTGAGCAGGCAGCGCTTTGTCCTCCATCAGCCCACAAACCTCCCAGTGCTTCACATCTCAGCCTGGACGTTCACAGGACACACTGCTGCTGGTTTTTAACACCACAGGAGGGCCGTACGCTTTTAACTGTACACATGACAAACACATGTTCTGCTACCGTGTCCCTGTACAGTAACAACACAATGCTTCCCAAAAATATGGCAAGACACAACAGAAAAATAAAAGAAATGTGTGTGCCAAATATGACAAAAAAAAAGCCTTCAGTTATACTGTATAGATAAAAAAGAATAGATTAAATACGGTGGTGGAATAACTATTAAAATAATTTACTTCAGTAAAAGTAGTAATACCCTTTAATGTGTAAAAATACTTGTTACAAGTAAAAGTCCTGAGTTCAAAATGAAACGCTAGAGAACAGACATATGAGCAACAAAATGTACTTAATGCAAAAAGTAAAAGTATAGCTACTGTCAGTGTCATGCAGTTATTGTGTTATTATTAATGATGTATTAATATTCAAGCAGTCCTTCACTGAAGTTGGTCAAGGTGGAGCTCATTTTAACTACTTATAGTCTACTTTCTCTAGTTTAATCTGTAACAATGGATCACATTTTATAAACTGAAAACATGTTTTACATTAAAAATCTTAATTTGAAAAGCAACTATAGCTTATATTTAAATGTAGTAAAGGAAAAACTACAATATTTCCCTCTGAAATGTGGTGGAGTAGAACTATCAAGTAGCAGAAAAATTAAATACTCAAGTAAAGTACAAGTAACTCAAAAGTTTACTCCAGTAAAGTACTTGTCTTGATGTACTTAGTTACTTTCCACCACTGATGAAATGCTGCAGCAACCAAAGAAAACAAATCTGTTGAGCATCAAAAGTGAAAAACAAATACTGCATCGCTCCCGTTCACTACTTTTAGTTTTGATTGTAACAATTGAATGAGTTTGATTACCCACCATCAGTGGTGGGATGTAACTAAGTACATTGACACAGGTACTGTACTTGAGTACAAATTCAAATGACTTTACTTGAGTATTTCCATTTTATGCAACTTTATACTTCTACTCCACTACATCTCAAAGGGAAATGTACTTTTTTAGATTTTCTTGCATACTTTTACTTTTGCTACTTTAAGTAAATAAATACTTGAAAGGATCTGAATACTTCCTCCACCACTGCCCACAGCTAGAAGTGGCTATAGTGATGCTTTAAGTTCAAGTGCCAATGGCTCTTAATGGTAACATTAACATGCTAACATGCTCACAATAACAATGTATTGTATATATATATAATATATTAAAAAACAAAACAAGCATTATCACCTATCGTTAATGTCTTTACAGCCAAGAAATCAATAGAAACTAATGTTCAAACATAGTTTTCATCAGCACTTCAATCTTAACCGATTGTTTTAAAATTGATTTTTTTGTTTTTGTTGTGATTTGTGAAGGTGCAGATAGTTTATTTAGCAGATTATAAGAACAAATGCAAATGATTTTACTTGCTTTTAAGAATTGAATCAACTGTTTCCTAACCCTCTGAAATAATGAATTCAGACTTTTTTTTAAAACCATTATTGTAATTTATTTATTGTAACAACATTTCAACATCAAAAGCCCTTGAACTGTTTTTTTTCCCTCCTTCGTTTGCAGTTGACAGTAGAATCCACCGGGGTAAAATCTCTCATACTGTACTGTAATGCACAGACCAACACGCTCACATTGATCCATGACGGAAAAAAATAACAGAAGCATTGTTTGGCACACAAATGACCCATAATAATTTCAAGTTTAAATGGGGTTATAACAATTTCTGACCAGGAATCATTACTGACGTTACAAAACACTTCAGACAGCCTTCGCCTGGTGCCTTTTAAACATCACTTCACTGCTGTTTCAGTTCAAATACAGGTTAAGCAGTAGTGAGAAGTCCTGAAACACTAGTGGACTTCAGGCTACACCGGCAACATATTGGTGGTGAAGATAATTCAGAGCTCCATTAGAGGCGTCAGCGCTCCATTCATTAATCTGTGATTCTGTCAAAACGTTATTCTTCATCCAGCTGCAGGTTGCATCGTTAAAAAGGTATATTTGTGAGTTCAGGGGCTGCACTTTCTGCCCCGGAATAATAAAATATTTGCATGTTAAGTCTGCACCATATTGTAAAAAAAACAAACGGACAACGCGATATATTTTTGTTCTGCGATATATTGCGATGTGAAAAAGTACAGGAATTTGGTCAACATCATTTTTTCTGTGGCCGAAATATTTCCATACACCCAACGTGGCGTTTCTTTTTGCAACCAAATCTTCTGCTGAATAACGGCTAAATGATGGCGGTCTGGCGCTACGTGACCGTATCACAGAGTAATGTCCGAAGTGCGGAGGTCAATAAAAGGTTCTGCAGGGACATTTGAGGTTAGAGCTGGAAAACTCAAAACACCGTCTTCCCAAACTCCTGTCCCTTTTTCAAAGCGACTCCTGCGTCATGTAAACATCAGCTCCTCCATAACAAAAAGACAGTAATAGTGGTTAAAACATGGTGGCAGAACAAACATCTGTACTTCATATGTCCGAGCCAAAATCCCCCTCCACGTACATTTGTAAGCTGCTACGACACACAGACAGGTTTTTAGCAAAAAGGGCATGAAATACAGGACTTAGAGAAAAAAGGACGGCCTGAAATGACACTACACATATTCCAAATTAAACATTTCAACGTGAAGCATCAATGGCTTCAAGAGTCTACCTTTACAAAACCTCCATCTGTTTAACATTAAGAGGCAGAAACGGTGTCATGACCAGTTTGTCAGCCGATGTAAAGAGTGAGGAAAACGCACAAACGTGACATTTGGATGGAAAAGGAAGAACAGCTAATGCATTTCCTGATAAAAATACTCTAACATCTACCAGGTGCCCTTCAGATCAGCTGGAGAATGTTATATATTAAGAAAATAAATAGATTCTAATTATTTACAATGGACATGTCATCTTGTATCGCCCTTCTTAGCAGCTCATTGAGTGCAGCACAAATGATCACAGAAGCACCGCTATTTTCTGTTCATCAGCGAGATGTGAAGTGTGGTAATGCAGAAGCATCACTTTGTTTTATAGACCACATGTTTAAACTGTAGAAAGGTACAATTTAAATCGAATCACAGTTCAGTAGTGATTGAACCATGTGCTGCACCCCATGGGGATCTACAGTGTCTTGGGTCGGGTGTATTCTAATAATCTGGATTACGGCACATGAGGAAAATAGGGAGATCAAAACACCAACAGGACAAACGCTGTGTAGCAGAAGGATGAGCGTGATTACATCAAAGTAGCATAAAAACACCATTTACTACACATTAACTAATCGTTGCAAAAGAAGAAGAGTGTTTGCACCTCACGCATAAATCTCAGAATCAGCGGTTTCCAAACCGGGGTTCGGGTCACCACAAAGGTTCCGAGATAAATATGAGGATTAAAGGGATTAATCAGAATCTTTTTTTCGGACTTTTCTCTAATTATAGCTTCTTCTTTTTTTTGTTGCTGGACACTCTATGTGGCCTCTAATAATCGCTTTCTTGTAGTTTCAACATTTTGCATAATTTTTCTTCAGAAAAAGGGGAATAACTACGGCTGCAATGAGCATCATAGACTGGGAACAGAATCAATCCATTTAGTAGTAAAATTGTTAATGTACTTGTAATCTATGAAGTCAAATGTGTGTACGGCTAAACAACTCTTTAAATCGTGTGCGTTTGATTCTTATTTAGATTGAAAGCGTAATTTTTTATTTGCCAGTGTTTAAGCTCCTTTTCTATATGATCCGTATCCTGACTGAGACATTGCTGCAGGTGACAGTTTACAGCTACATGTGATAATGAGATAATAACTCCTGCATAAGGAAGTTGGAGAACCTCCGCCCCTCGTTCTTGTAAAGCAAACAGAAGAATTAGAGTAGATGCAGATAAGTGATTAGAGTTTGGTTCTAGATCTATTTATGGCCGACTGTGGGAGTGGAAGTGGGGCTCCCAGTTTCTCAACAACTGATATTTATAAAACAGATCCACGCTTACACAAATCTGACATAAACAGTGCAATACATACAGTGTGTGTGTGTGTGTGTTTTTGTGCATACACAGAGTGTTATACATCTGGCTGCTGGTTTATCTGGCTGACCCCATACTGATCCCACCAACTAAAACTCTCCTCCAACATAAAAAGGGAGATGCAGACTGGGCTTTGTCCAGTGTAAGTTCTCAGGTGAGATGAAGAAGGCAAAATGTGCAGTGTGTAAACAGGATCGTAACAAAAGACCAGCAGGGACGGGGGACAGGAGGACTTTAGTTTTAAACCACGTATTATTACACAACCCACTTCCCGGAAGTTATTTGCTCTGGCACGGCTGTCGGCTGAGGAATGTGTTGGGATCTTATCATCTAACAAAGCGCTCGTGTGCTGAGTGCACACGCGAAGTATCGGCTGCGTGAGGTTGATCGTCGGTGTTCCTTTTTCAAAAATATAATGTGCGCGCATGTCTCGGAGGACCGTCGCCACACACAAGCGTAATTAAAAAAGGAGCAGTGCTGTGGGAGGGGGGGACATGTTGAACTGAACACAATGTTTCCGACTAACAGCTTCACACCTACAGAGTGAACCCTTGTGCATCCCTTTAAAAAAGAAAAAGCTGCTCTAATGCCCTTAGAGGACACAAATGCCCGTGTCAAAGAATTGCCATAAAATGATACAGTAATATCAATTTCCACTTTCACTGAGTTCAATTTTTTTTAAGCAGCATGAGTCCTGAACATCACTGCCACTACCAGAATGTTAACCCTTTTCATGCCAGTTTGTTAACATAATGCCACGGTTACCTTTTTTTTTAAATGGAAAAAAAACAACACACAAATGGAATTATTTTCTGGAAACTAAATGCTAGGGGGATTTGTGTTCTTTCACAGTGTGGATATGCCAATGATTAGCAATAACGTCGACTTTGATTCATCGCATCGAACACATAATACGGCAGCAATGCACCCGTGGAAACCAGGAAAATTGCATGTAGAGAAAAATGGCTCAATCTGGTGGAAAATAGTAAACATATAATTTTGCAGCCAGAGCTCTAGATGTAACGCCCAGTGTAATAGGATGCATGATTTCCACCATTTTTGAAGGCCGTACCATCAAAAATGGTGGTTTTAATGGGGACATTTTGTCCTTAAGGGTCCGACTGTCTGTATTTATTTATTATAGACTTATTATAGGAGCCGAGGTTGAGCTTCCAAAATTTGAAAAAAAAAAACAAACAAAACTTTTTTTTAAAAACACACCTTGCCAAAATATACGTCGTACGCATTAACACAACCAAAATGCAAAAAACATCCCTAGTGAGGCACAAGGGTTAAAATGCTGCGTGTAATGTGTGTGTGTGTGTGTGTGTGTGTGTGTGGTGAGAGCTAAAAGCTAATATGAGAACACTACCCTTCTGTCATTCAGTGCATTGTGAAGTCTTCATTCCCTTTTGGTAATCCTAAACTCACGATCCTGTAGGTCACAGTTGTGCTAGGGCTGAAACAGACACTATTTTTAAAAAGGAATAGTTCGCCATTTTGGTTAATTACACTTATTTGCTTTCTGTCTGAGCGTTAAATATAGCTCTGGAGTCAGCACACGCGGAGCTTAGCTTAGCATAAAGCCTAGAAGCAGTGGGAAGCCGCTAGCGTGGCTCTGTCCGGAGTGGAAGATTCCAGCTACAAGCACCTCATAGGTTCCCAATTAATACGTTGCATCATGCATACTTAAAACCGAAATATAAATACTTATAGCGCTGATATCAATCTTCTCATCTCACGATCAGAAAGAAAGCAAATAAGTGTATTTCCCAACATGTGGAACTATTCCTTTAACAATTTCAAACTGAGCTTTTACATATACATCAAGAATGATCACTTTTTCATTACAACATACAAATATTTGGCCCTCATATGGCTGTTTTTTTTTTTTGATAGTGGTCAAGAGTCTAAGTCACCGAGGCAATAATAAATTGCAATATAAATGAAGTGAAAACTATGTTAGTCAAACACAAACATGTTATTCCTTCATCCCCTTTTTAAATCGATTTCCATACTGTGCTCCCAACTAAGCTGTGCTCAGTCTGAACTGGTCTCCTCTTCACTACCGCTCTAAATCCATGGACGAATCACTGTCTCGAGCTACAGATGCCTATAAAAAGTGAAAATGTCATAAAAAGAGGAGGACCGAGCAACCAGTAAACTAGTTGTGACTCACACATTCATGGCCCCTCACTGTTGGTCATTTCTACGTATGGCACACTTCAGTAGCTCAGCACAGACATGCTACTCTGCCTTGGATCCTTTGTCCCCGGAGGAGCCTCTGAGGTAGGTGTTGTAGAAGAACAAGGCAAAAAGGACCAAGTAGCTGAGGTACATGAGAGCGCCCCAGGCGATGTTGTCCATGTAGGACGGACAGCGCACCTCGTGCATCCAGCGGTACACCAGGCCCAGCACAGCCAGGCCCATCACCATCTGCAGGATCTGGGTGGCTGTGATGATCATAGCGCAGGGACGGGGCACCCGCAGGCCGGCCGCCCGGACTGCGTAGTACGTGTACATGAGAGCATGAACCACGTAGTTCATGGTCATGAACCAGCCACCGCCCGCCACCTGGTCCTTGTAGGAGTACCAGGAGTAGAGCAGCACGGTGATGTGGTGGTACCAGTGCAGGAAGATGAGGCGCTGCTTCCGGAGGACGATGAACACCGTGTCACCTGGGAGAGGAAAGCATCAAATTCAACTGAAATTTGAACCTCATTACTTAAAAAACAAACAAAAAAAAAAAAACATCAAAAATTGGTTTGTAGCGCTGAGTATTGTAATCTGTCATGTACTGGATTGTAAACTAGGATTACATTTCTGGTCAGATTTGTAATCTTGTTGGGGCACCCTGGCAGCTCACCTGGTAGAGAGGGCATGTTTAGGCCTGGAGTAATAATTACTTTATCGACTTATCGTACGCTATATGGACATGACGTCCCGTTTAAAGATTGACTGCTTTCTTTCCAGACATTGTTATGGTGATATTGCTGTGTTTTCATGAACCAGAATTATCCTTCATCTCTGATTTAAAAGGCTTACTTGCACAGATTATACAGGTCTTGACTGTACATATCCTGTAGTAAACTAATGGCCTGAGCAATAGGAGGGTGAAGACTCTCTTCCTGTCTGCAGCTGAAGAAACACTGTATCAATCATCCACTAATGGAGTTTCCTTGCCACCTCAGCATCTGCCTCCATTTCCCAGAGCACTTGGGTCTCTGTGTCCCGACAGAGAGCATGAAGAGGCGAAATTAGCATGTAGACAGAGAGACAGCATCACTGGCCAGAGAAGCGGTTGGATAAGGAATTCAATGTGTTTTCTACCTGGAGATAAGTCTAAAAATATCATCTTAAACTCCCAACAAGCATTGGTTTTGTGATTTGAGACTTCTAAACCTTTAGGTTCAAATTTGTTTAAATATTGTAAAAGTAAAAGTTTTTAGACCTCTAGGTGACATATAACCATCGTTTCAACCACATTTCAACATGGAATTAGAACCTGTTTAAATATAGTAATTCAAAATCTGTTAAAACAACCAAGACATCTGAAACAACATGAACTTTTCAACCAAATTTAACCTCGACATCTACGTGTCTTTTGACCTACAACGCAAATCACATAACATTTCAGTAGCTTCCGACATTTAGGACAATATCAGAGCGACAGAGGTTAGAGAAGCCTTACCCAGCTCGGGGGCCTTGCTAAGAACAAAGGCGTAGGCCCAGAACTTGCTGACGGGGGCGCTGTAGAAACTGATGTCACACACCGACTGCCTGAAGCCGTTGGTTGTGAGGACGTGCAGCATGTACAATCCAGTCCTCAGTGCTCCTATGATACTGCAGAGGGAACCCACAACATGCAAACACATTTAGAAAACAGTTCAAATACCTGAGCCGAGAGACTTCATCCTAAACTGAAAATAGATTGTTGGACTATGGGATTTTCAGTTGTATTAATACTGACCATTAAAAATGCAAGATCAATCTTTGTATATGTGCACATTGTAGGCCCGGGCGATCATTCAATATGACCATTTATCGTCTTTCAATGGAATCATATTGTGATGAAATCATACATCAAGATGTTGTGATAGACAATTACATCGTCTAAATTGATAATAACAAGCACATACCAAGTCATATTTCTCAGAAAATCTGATATGAAATGTTGCGAGGGAACATCGTTTGAAGAATGCGGTTTTGTTATTACATCACACTTTACATAACTGCTCCGTTCAATGCGATTAACAAACTGAATCAAACTATTGTCTTAGCTGATAACTCTGCATTTGTGTGCATGCATGCAAACATGCTCGATGTATAGCTGTAAATGTAAAATTTTTTCTAGGGCTGCACGATATATCGGTTCAGCATCAACATCATAAAAATGCACGATGAAAGAAAAACAGAAAAGTATGCAAAAAAAAAGTCATAAAAGACATATTGCACAAGTGAAAATATGAAATGTGCAGGGGCATAATGACCCTGAGGGCCTGAGGAAAGAAGCTCCATCTTAGTCTCTGAGCAGTTTGGTATAGTTGCACTTAAAGCACAAATTTGGACTTCCTGAATCTAAAACAATCAACCGGGAAGATCAGAGCCGACATCCAGTCCTACACAATACTAGTAAAACCTCGTCCAGCCATTTTCAGGTTACCTTATGTATATTATACACATAAAACAATGGAAAAGGTGAAGCACACGACAGTATCATTCCTAAGTCATCCCAAAACAGTTTATTATCATTCAATACAGGCCTTTTATCGCCCTTGAACAAATGCAAAGCTCTCAGTCTGGAGCCCTGATGTGTGAAAGTCTAATCGCTCGCCGCTGAATACAAATCGCCCCATTTCAAAAGGTCACGACACTTCCTTCTTCACAAACTTTAGCCTTGAAAGCGCCAATTAATTTACAACCCATGGCATTGTTTCTCATAAAAACATCACTGAACCAGAGAGTTTATTCCACCATTGTTCCGCTCTGCAGCAGCCATAAAGACTCAAAGTTACTCATCCTTGTAATGTCAATAAAAAGCCGTCTATGAGCCGTGCGATCGGAGTGCAGCGCAGTCATAAATTGATCAAGAGATTGCAGGAAGGAATTCATCTGCCCAACAATATTTTTTTTAAAAACAGACGAGCAGAGAAAAGGGTTAGGTGTCGTTTGGAATTTAATGATTCAGATACCGGTTCTTAACGATTGTAGATTCAGATTTTTCGAGGGGTTCAAAACAGGTCCCAAGCTTGTTTCACATAAAACCAGTTCTAATTTAGATTCAGTTCTCGACACCCAACCCTATAAACTGTATAGTGCTCCTACGTTACAGTACAAACTGTAGAATCTCGTTTGGTATTTAGATCCCCCATTGACTATAAAATACTCATTTACAAGAGAAATCCCTCCGCTGCAGTCTTTGCAGAAAACCTTAAACTAAACTAGAGTTACCTCCTCGCTGCTGTATGCCTCCACCAACCAGCCAAGTTGCTGTTTACAGCCATGTTTGTCCAAAATGTCGTAACTTGATCATTTTATCCAAGTAGACATTTGTGTGGAATTGTCATATTTACAGTATGAATTCTTGACTTATTGCCAAAAACGTGTTTTGTGAGGTCACAGTGACCTTGACCTTTGACAACCAACTTTTAATCGGTTCATACTTGAGTCCAAGTGGACGTTTGAGTCAAATTTTAAGAAATTCCCTCAAGGCGTTCCTGAGATACGCTTTTTCATGAGAATGGGACAGAAGGACACCCGAAAACACAACGACACCTCCAATCACGGCTATCGCCGGCGTGGAGGAATAATAAGTCTGAATGGAATACCAGATCCAAGAAATAATCTTATTTTGACATCTTTACAAGCCAAGTCATTAAGACACTGAGTCAACAATGTGCTAGTCCGTCTGTCTTTTTGACTCTGATGACGACGAAACATTAGTCTTCTAATAAAGTTTGTTGCTTTAAATCCGTGTGCTTGTGTTTACTTTGGACAAATTCTCTGAAGTCTCTCCGAAAACATTATTGCCCTACTTATTGTCTGTAGCTCTCAGCTCCAAGCCCATTTGTTTCTTCTTCAGACATAAATCTTTCAAAACATTGCTTTTTTTTCTTTTAGCAAACGTTCAAACAGTAGGAAATCGTGCACTTGTTGGGGACTATTTTCAGCGATGGATGAATCCACATTTGATGCTCTAGTCAGCAGGCAGCAGGGCGGTGTATGTGTGATCGAGTCAAAATAAACTGCAGTGTGTTTTCATTCCTATTGTCCTATTGTCGTTTAACGCTTGAATGGTTAATTACCATCCCTAGTCTATGCATGGGATTTATTGACAGTAAGAAAAACATAGAATATCACCAGTGTTGTCATATGGTTGTGCCCACTGCTATGGGATTAAGATTAGAGGGAGATTGACTGGTGATAGAGCTCTGTGCACAGGAGAGGGCAGAAATGGGTTCATGTTCATTTAGTTCAATGCTGTGTTCAAGTCTGAAACATTCAAGCAAAACATACTGAGAGTGGACACAGGATGGTGGTGTTAGCTTGTGAGGTGTGAACATCTTTTCATTCTGTGAGCTCGCAGCTTTAAACCCAGTGAGGAATGTTTAGTCGGTGACAGTTGTGTCATCTAACTGGTTTCAGCTATTTTAAAAGTCAACACACTCCTTCCACTTTTACAGCACAGGTGGCCTCCTGCAGGTAATGAAGCAATGTTGATGATCTAAGCTTCAATAACTCAAATAACTTGTGTTTTGCTAACAGTAAATCAGAGGCAGAAAAAACAACTGATAAAAAGGGACTGAAAGTGGGAGTATGAGAGCAGCCCTGCTGCCATTGATCGCTGGGGAAAATATAGTGCGACACCAAATATTCTTATTGAGATTTTAACACTGTATAACTAACAGTAATTGATTGTGACAATTTCAGCTTTTGTCCATCACATAGAACTTAAATAACCTGCTCAGAGCTGTATTTGCTAGACAATTTAACAACTGGAAGAGGGAAACCTAATGATACAATGATGCACAAAGATATATAGACAACAGTTTGCGTCCAACTCTGTGGCAACAGTTTGCTGAAGGCCCTTTCCGGTCTCTGTGCACAAAGCCAGGTCTGTTTAAAGAAGACTCCACCAATCCAGCAGAACCAGAGATATCACTTTTCCCCCATGCATTACGCTTGTGCCAAACCTGGTGCCTGCAATACGCACAATGAAACTCGACTACTAACAGTTCAATCACAGTAGCTTAATCATCATAATTATCATAATCATAATTTATTTAGTTTGTAAACAGAATCAGAATATGTAAAGTAACTTAAGCTTTAAAATAAATGCAGTGGAGTGAAAAGCACATTGCAGAGGAGTAGAAGTATAAAGTAGCACAAAATGGAATTTCCCAAGTACAGCACAAGTACAGTACAAGTACAGTACAGGTACAAGTACAGGTACAAGTACAGGTACAAGTTCAAGTTCAAGTGCAAGTACATTTCAATGTCAATTTATTAGTTGTTTATAGTTTGTAAACAGAATCAGAATACGTAAAGTAACTTAAGCTTTAAAATAAATGTAGTGGAGTGAAAAGCACATTATCTCCCTATAGCAGAGGAGAAGTATAAAGTAGCACAAAATGGAATTTCTCAAGTACGGTGCAATACAAGTACAGTACAAGTACAGTACAATACAAGTACAGTACAAGTACAGTACAATACAAGTTCAAGTACAGTACAA
>CALSBV010011050.1:1471962-1496824 GCA_943590825.1 Bovichtus diacanthus | reverse complement strand
TCTGTCTGTTTGTCTGTTTATCTGTCTGTCTGTTTGTCTGTCTGTCTGTTTATCTGTCTGTCTGCCTGTCTGTTTATCTGTCTGTCTGTCTGCCTGTCTGTTTGCCTGTCTGTCTGTCTGTCTGCCTGTCTGTTTGCCTGTCTGTCTCTCTGTTTGCCTGTCTGTCTGTCTGTCTGTCTGTCTGCCTGTCTGCCTGTCTGTCTGTCTATGGTCTGTGCTTTAGGGCAGCAACTAACAATACATTTCATTATTGATTCATCTGCTGATTATTTTCTTAATCATTCACTAAATCTTGGGTCTATTGTTATAATTTCTTAAAGATCAAGGCGATGTCATTTAAATACAAGAATGTAATATGTAAAGCTTGGTTTATGCTTGGTGCCTCTGCGAGGATCGCCAGTGTCTGTACAGGTTTTCGCCTGTCCATGCACATCCAAAGTTTTCCACCTACACGAACATAGATGGGGCGGAGAAAATGGATAACTTAAGTGAATTTAAACCTTAAAGACACAATCCATGTTATAGACTTATCTTATGTGTCAACTACTCGTTTATCTGTACGTGCACGTTAGCTACTCTAGCAGAGCAAAATCATTGTATGGGGTGTGTTTTTGAATTTCAGCTGGCAAAAAGATTTTTTATATTTCCAAAGAATGTGAGATGTGAAAGCATATTTCTCAAAGGATTAGGCTGCTCTTCTCAGATGTGGCTTATCTTTAAGAAATCCAATGAAAAAAACTACAACTATCAATATGTTGGTCTGTCTCTCAATACTTTCTGATTTACATACCCTGCCTGTGGAACTCAGCCCCAAACCAATTATTTCTTAAAACAGTTGGTCGCTGTAGTTTTTATCAACAGTTACTCAAACAGGAAGTAGTGCATTTGTTGGGGACTATTTTCAGCGGCGGATTAATCCTCATTTGTTGTTCAGGACGGTGTATGTAGGATTGAATCTAAATAAACTACATCGTGTGTGTGTTCATGGTAATAAAGGAACAGGTCACCAGTGCAACAGTGAGGCTGTTTTAAATACTTTTTTGAACAACAATGGAGCTCTATGGCACAGAGGAATCAGGCTTTGGATTTGTTGACAGTAAGAAAACCACCAAATGTATCCTTTATTACATGTGTTTATTTTCCTTAACGTGGGACAGTCTGTGGCTATATCGGTGTGTTTATGTATGTATGTCTCTATCTGAGCCTCTATCTGTTTACGTCTGAGTGCGTCTGACCTTTTAGCTCTGATGATGTCCATCTGTCTGCTGCATGCACGCAGTTTATTTATTTGGCCCCCTACTGTCTCCCTATATTTTAACTTCGACGTACTCTCTAACCCCAGCTAAAAAACGGTGATATGATATTCATTCAGTCAGTCAACCTTTATTTAAAGACGTTTTGTTTTTACATGGCCGATGTGTACACAGGAAAATGAAATGGTGTTCATGGAGGCCCGAGTGTGAGCGATACTCGGAATTTATTGATTTGGACGGTTGTGTTTTTTTTTCTTATGCCTTTCCAAATACAAAAACAAAAGAACAAAAGTGTGATGAATTAATTCAGAGGTGTTAGCATGCCCAGCTAACTAGCAACAGTAGAAACAGATTTATTTCTAAAGCTAAGTAGCACTTTATTAGCTTATATACTGTATAGTAGCCTATGCTATCAGAGTTTACGCTGGAGACGGCCTCACGTATAACTCCGCGGTTAATCCGAACAAAATACAAACCAGTACGTAACATAAGCTGCCAAACATACTGACAATACTACGGCTAGACCACAATACAAGAACATGGTGTTTATTTATTTCCATGACGTCTACATGAATAAAGCACTGAGGATGCAAACTTTTAACCTGCAACATACAGCCTCAACTTCATTACAAAATGTAATCTTTGTTATCTTAAAATGACATTATGCCATTCAATGATAGAAAATTGTTTGGGCTTTTGATGAATCACAAAATACTGGAGAAAATCCATGTAAATCCATTCTTGGCATCACAATGAATCGTTCAACCAAGATGCACAAGATCTAAAGTGAAAGAAAAACAAATTATGGTTTATATTTTTGAACGTTTGAAGGATTGTACAGACTTGACACAATTTACCAGGATGTCTCCTCAGACAGAAATGCATTTTGTCCTTGTCCTAGGAGTAGAGATGGTAACAAAAAAATACATTCAGCCACAGGTCTCAGTTTCTGCTCTGCATTGTAGTCTCTGTATAATCTCACCTAGTGAGGAAGGGATGCTCAAATGTCTTTTTTTTTGTAGCTCTATACTAAGACAATAACAAGTACACCCAGAGCAGCTTCAACCACAACTTTTGCTTTGGTCAGAAACACAAAACTGTGTGTAAACACCTTCAATAAATCCAGGATTTGAGGTGGTTTTATATTTATGAAAGCACTCCTATAGCTGTTTGAGCGCATGAATGTGGATGTCGAGTCAACATGTACGTTCATATGAAGAGAAAATGAGAGTGAATAAGTGTTGTTTTATTTTTTTTTTGCTTCCATGCTTCTCTTTAATATTTCAGTGGAGTGAGAACGAGCTGCTCCTTTCTCCCGGATGTTTTCAGACTCTATAAGAGACATTGCTATACGTACCAAATATAGATATTACATAACATGGCCAAATGTTTGTGGACAGCTGACTGTTGCTAAACCATGAAATACAGCCCCAAACCAAAAGTACACTATGTACTGTTAATGTACTTGTCCATTTACTTTTGTCTACATAGTTTAGTTATTTAAGATTATGTAGAAACGACAGGATGGGATTTTGTTCTAAAAGTCTTTGGTTGTGAAGTTCAGTTTTTAGTTATTTAGTTTTGTTTCATAGGAATTTAATTGTCCAGAAAATGGAGAATTGTCTTTGGCTTCATCACATTAAATAAGCATTAATAAAGAAAGACATGGAAACATGGCATAAATATAGATGTACTGAAAAAAAACAGAAGACTCTGTTATGAAGTCGACATTTGAGAATAAAAATTCACTCATCTGACCTGTCTGTCTATTATTTTGTACGACCTATAATGCTCGGCAATTATCAGGGAGCAGGACAGATGAAATAAAATAAAAAGGTAGATCTTTTTTTAATTAAATTAATTTGGTGCACATAGATACATATTATATCTTTATCTATTGGCTTGATTTTATATTTCTGAGACACATCACCCACTCAAAGCTCAAACCTTAGAATACTAATTTTTTTAGTGATGTTTCTGAACGTAATTTGTAAAGTAAAATTGTAAAAAAAAAATTGTAAAAATGTTTTATTCTTTGTTCTTCTGTCCTATACAAAAAAAGCACATGTGAAGTTCATGTTTTTATGTGTGAAAAATACAGGCCACATGTTCCCGCATATGAAAATGGAAATAGGTATTTTCAAATGTAATATCTTATATTTAACATGTTAAAAAACACATGTTCATATGTTAATATATCGCATGAAATCAGTGCCAAATTGAAGGTATTTGCCTCATAAAACACAATCAAGGGGTCAAAAAAAAGGTGCGGTTGTGTCTGTAAGTGTCTTAAATTACAAACACCGGGGTCAAAAATCAGCCAAAATTGCGCTGTGAAAAAATATTTCATTTTGAAATAGTTTTTCTACTTGTGATAAATTCACGTCGATGTTTTGTCGGGGGTGTTTATACTCAGTATTGTTATCTTGTCGTTTACCCCTGAAGTGTTTGGGAGGAGGAGTTCACACGTGCTTGACATTTTGCCGCCCTGCAGATCAGACCACGTGTCCACTTTTTATCCACTCACATCTGCCACTTTTATTTTGATATTTTGAACTGTGTCCCACATGGAGCGGGATCCAGTTTGTGCCTTTAAACATTTCATGCCCCCCCCTTTTTTTCTTCTTCTTGCACATTACCTCCCTGCAGCACCTCCCCACACCCGCTCTAACTACTCCACACTGACTCAGCATGTATGTGAAAGGCAGAGAGAAGGGAAGGGGGCAGGGCTTGGTGATGTGAGCCTGCTAACTGGCTGAGTGTGAGCCTTTGCTGGCGGGGAGGGAGGGAAGGAGGGAGTGCTGGTCGGACAGGTCCGCACTGCTCTGCTGGAGAGAAGGAGGGAAGATGAGAGGGAAGGAAGAAGGAATAGCAGCAGAGGATGAGACCAGATAAAGCATGTGGGAGGTGTAAATCCTGTAAGCGGCTGTGAGAGGAGGAGAGGTGAGTGTGAGATTGAGAGGAAGATTTTGTGTGTAAATGTAGCTGTTGGTGTCTCTGGTTTACTGCTGCCAGCTCGGGGTCCATCAGGAGAAACAAGCAATGAGGTGGCTGACAGATTTGCACAGCGATACAGATGATCCACGTGTGCACGTTGTAAGACTTATGAAGCCCCCGATGACTAATGGGCAGCAGAAAGTGGGACTCTTCAGTGTATTGTGTGTGTTTGTGTGGGTGGGTGAGAGTGCGAGTGTGAAGGCATGAATGAGAAAACATGTGTGAAATGAGGGACTGCATATTTTTCAATCAAGCCAAACTTGAGCAAATGTAAGTGATGATATGATCTGATCTGTGCACGGTCCAACTGGATGATTCTGAGCAAACTGCAGTATAAAGCTAACAAAGTGTATCATCGATACACAGCTTTTGTTTTACACATTTGAAGAGTTTGCGATGCACAACAGTGGAACCCAATTCATAGCTTTGCACCCTTTTTATGTGGGATTTTGCATTAATTTGCGATGTCCTTATTATATTGATGTCACTGCCTCTTTGTTTTGTAGGGAAAATTCTGAAATCCTTAGGCAAGGCAAAGCAATTTTATTTATAGAGCAGCATTCAGACACAAGGCAATTCAAAGTCCTATACAGGAGCATAGAAATATATTAAATACATTAAGCATAAAACGTTAAGAAAACAATAAAATTGCATTTAAAAGGCAATAAAAACAAAAAAGCAAGAACAGTTACACAGTTAGACAAGTTTCTGTCCTAAACTAGCACAAATCTTTCCAGAAAAAGATTTCCAGAAAATGTCCAAAAGAAATGATTTATAGTGCTGTTTTAATTGCATTATGTCGTCTTTTCAGCGATATTGAAACTTTTTTTTAAATAATACCTTATTATTACGTCTCAAGGAAAATTCGCTCCCTGGTTCCATCTTTTCAGACATGAGGATTTGCTCCTTCTTTGTAAATCGTACGTCTTTGGGTTTTGAACCATTGTTGGGACAAAACAAGGACGTCACAAATTATGACGGACTTTATACATTTTTCCAACATTTTAGATATGAATCAATTGGGAAAACTTATCATAACAATGTTACCTTTGAACAGATGTCGGTGTCTTTATTGATGGTACTGATGTTGAGCTCAATCTTCTGCACAACTTCATCCACTTTGGACATTAAACTGACTTTATTTTATGCGTTAAAAATGGATTAAAAACAATTAAAATCAATGCCGAGTTGAGTCTCTGTATGCACATCCTTAATAATCATCAATAAAGTATCTATCTATCTATCTTTGACCATCTTGAATGTGTAGTTTGTAACACATAGTGCCAATGTCCTGTAGGCATTAGAGCGGGAAGATGATGGAGGTTTTTTCACTTAGCTGTGTTTGGTGCACTGAAGGAAACGGCTCATGCTCATAATCATTAGATTAACACAGATTAATCGATAATGAAAACAATCGTTAGTTGCCGCCATAGTTTTGTCAACACTTCATAATTTTTATCCTGTCAGACATTGTGTGAAATTGTCATAATTAACATATGAATTCTTGAGTTATGGCCAAAACATTTGTGATTTGTGAGGTCACAGCAACCTTGACCTTTGACCTTTGACCACCATCAGTTCATGAGTCCAAGAACCCCAAAGATGGAAGCTAGTCAGCTTGTTTGTTATTCTTAACTTTATCTTTATCTTTGGTTTATCTAGAAAGGTGTGGGAAGATATTTTTGTACGGCGTTAGGTGTCAGAAAAGGGTCTATTTTGTCCTTTTTTGTCTTTGGCTGCTGTCCTCCCTGAAGTTGTGTACATTGACCCGTTCAGCCAAACACGACCCTGAAGCAGACATGATGGGCTGAGCAAGGTCGTCTGCTGGGATTTGATTTTAAATGTGAGTGACTTTCTGTGATCTTAAAGATGTTTCGGGTTGGGAGTCACAAACTGCTAATACATGTTCCAAGAAAACATTTCATTTAGGGTTTTCCTGAAGGGTCCCCAAGCAACTTTTAGCTGATTGTCTGTCCTTAACATATAATAGGATATTTATCCCCTTAAAATATTCCACAAGCAAACTAAAAATAGGCTCTGTGTAAAAGAGCGACACAGCGCTCAGTAGTGAGAGTGAGCTTGCATGTTATCTGTACATCTCCCGGTGCAGTTATGCAGAATTTATACTGGTTTTCATGTTGCATGTCAGCCTTTTGGCTGTAAATCCAAGATCGGTTCCCACAAGCATGCAAGATAGTGAGCGGAGGAGTTGTATAGGCAGCAAGGTCGCGGCCAATGTGATGTCTCTCCCTTTTTTTTTCTCCACCAGTAAGCCTCTCTGCATCTTTCTTCTCACACACTTTCTGTGCCTCTGCATGAGTCAGAGGACCCATCTCTTTTGTCTGAATGTGTCTTTGAAGGCAGCGACAGTAGGAAGAAAAAGAGCTGGAGAATGTGACGCAAACAAAGTCATCTCTCTTAAGACAGCTTTGACACTCACCTCTTTAAATTCAGTTCATCCTCTTTAGTCGCGCGCTTGGTTAATCACGATTCAGTACAGAGTGGAAGTTCAGCAAGTATTTTTGGTGTTACACTGAGCCCTTGAGGAATTAGCATGCTGTGTCAAATACAGTATGATGTAACCTAAAAGTGCATTTGTAGAGAAATCAATAGTTGTGAGTGTATGATCAGTGTATGATCAGTGTATGCTGCGCTGTGAACGTCCCTCATCACCCGCTCTCCTAATACCAACCCTCCTAATCTCCCCGGGCTTTAATGTGTTACCACCCAAAACTGCACAACCTGCCATGTTGCTGAAATCATAGCTGCTAGTGCACAGCGCCAGCGACAAGCAAGCTGAGAGCTAATATTAGCATGAGCACCCACCACCCCCACCTGCACCCCCATCGTATCCAGGGAGCTAATATTAGAGCTGCATATGCTGCCTGGGGTTTAATTACCTGTGTGATGTGACTCGTTAATGCCAGACCAAAGACCCAATGGAGTTTATTCGTATGTTGGCATGTGTGTGTGTGTGTGTGTGTGTGTGTGTGTGTGTGCGTGTGTGAGTCTTGACACAGAAGGACAACAAGAGCATGAGTCATCAATATCGAGCAGCTGTGGCTTTTTTGTTTATTGAGGTGTGTCAGGTGGTGCAGCTTAAGTTTTACATCTTGTCCTTCATCCACAGATCTCCCATCGGGTCTGTTTTTAAAAAAAATGCTAAGCTAAGCTAACTGTAGCTTATTTGGCTGTACTAAATGTCTTTTTTTTTTTTTTTTACACTTGAAGATTTTATTGAGGTTTTCGAATGAAGCTTTGAATGTCTGTCGTCACATTTTATGACATAATCACTAATTCAAAATCAAAACAAAATCCTAAATTTGAATCAAATGATTTCATCGGATTATATAAATTAGTCTTTTTATTATTAATATTATTATTATTATTATTATTGTAAAATTCACTTTCTTTAATGAATGAAAATATGTTTGACCACAGTGAAAATGGTTAAACGCCAACAAATGTGGAAAGAATAACCCTTAAAACCTTAAAACCTTTTAAAAAATTAAATATTGATTTCATGTTAACAATACACATATGATTATATTGTGTAAATAATCCAGCGCCTCCTAAATCATTTCTGTTTCTTTCTGTTCTCGTTTTGTCTCACTACCGTTGTATTTTGTCTGTAATTCATTTGCCAAAAAGGAAACAATTTGACTGATTGCCTTTTTTTTCCTTCAAATTCTCTATTGGTATCGCAATAATATTGTTGTTGTGAGTTCTTTACGATATGCGTGTAGTAAACGTTTCTAGCGTGACAACCCTAAATAGCTATTGGAGTTTAGAGAATATTCCTGGTTGTTCAGTTTGCACGTTTCTTGATCAAGTGTTGTCCTGTAAAACCATCAGAGCGCGGCAGGTGGCGAGTGGGAATGGTCTGTTTCTATTGTACCTTCTGGCACAGCAGCGATGGTGTCACCAGAACTGATGGCAAACTGTCAAAAAACTGCGAGGGGGAAACACTGCAGCACCCGGGAGTTAAGATTAGAGCTCCAAGAAGACGAGAAAAGGACAATAGCTAGACTAACAGCTACTGTATTACACCTTAACATCCAGTTTCCCCCCAATATTTCTGCTCAAGCAGCTTTAAGGTTGGAAAAGTCACTTCACTCCAGTATCTCCAATATATATATATATATATATATATATATATAAATATAAATAACGAATTAGGATAACAATAATGCAAGCAGAACAAAAACACTATAGTATATAAACCTCGCTATTAGCTGTGCACTCATCCTTTATCAGTTTTAGTTTCCTGAGATACCTTTCTGATGGATAATGTTATAATTGCATCTTTATCACGAAGAGCTCTGGGCTTTACTTCCTGGATACGAGTAATAATGATAAACTTAATTGATCCGGCACTTTTTAAAAACAACAGTTTAAAAAAAAAATTCAGGACTGCAATGAAAAAAGAAATATGCAAAAAGAAAATAGTAAAACATTAAAAAGTCTTAAATATAGTCTAAATATATATATATATATATATATAATTAAGTAATAAAAAGTTTTGTTTGAAAGATATACGTCTTGACTGATTTCAGCATCTTTTTAAGGACATATTAAATGTAACTAAAAATATTAACCAACGTTTTAAATTTCATTCAGCCCTGAGTTTGTGTCTGCAGGTATCTCCTTTTAGACTGCATCCAGCCCAACAACCTTCACCAGTAAGGTAGAACAGCCTTGTGAATCATGTGATCCACGTCTGATATTTGGTATTTTTGAAAACTTTGGCTCCTCCACTAAAATGTTAACTATCTTCATGGTTAGATACCAGAGCAGGGCAATGTGTTCCTTTGGGATTAAGGTGAACTGGTCTTTTAAACAGTTTCCTTGCACTGTCTTGCTGCAGAAGAAGAGGTTTGTGTGTTTGTTTCGTGGACCTTCCTGTAACTCTACACTCCCATCACTCTGGCTGTCTGCCAGCACAGCTCTCTCCTTCACACACATGACTCCCTCATCCTGCTTTCCTTTTACTTTCTCTCTCTCTCTTTATGTTTCCTGCCCTACATCCATCTCTCATGCTCTTTCTCTCACCCCTCTTGAGCTCACTTTTCCCGCTTGCTCCCATCCACATCTGTCTCGGATGATGAATTAATGGATCAAATGAAGTTCAGGCCTATCAGCTCTTTCTCAGAATCGATACCAGCCGATGTAGTCCGACAGACTTCCTCTCGCGGTGACGACAAAGATGTCAAATCATATCTAACGATAATCCCTGTGGATCTATCCCTCGACCAGCTCTGTCACATTCACGATGAAGCCAAGAGGAAGTCCATATAAAGATGAAAACCCTGTTCATGTGCGCGTCATTTTCTTATTGAATTCAGTCCAAATGAAAACACCAAAACAGCAGAAAACAGGTTAAACTGCCAACACTAAAACAAAACACTACAGCAGATTTTTCGAATTCTACATTGTCAGTCGATGACTCAAGAAAGAAACTGTGATTTGATCTTTACTTAGAAAACTACTTGTTAACCAGGCGGCCAGTATTTCCTGAGATCAACCACTTTTTTGTGATTGCATCGAACAAAGTAATGTAAATAGAGGTTCATGATAACAGCTTTACTGAGTGATCTTCAAATGTATCCCCGTCATTCATTTGAATGGGAACACTGAGTTAGCTCCAGAAAAACTGTGTAGGGTCGTACAGCAAAATAAAGTTAATCATTATTTTTTAATAATTGTTAAAGTTCAGATTCTTAGTAATAATCATAATGACAGTAATTATTATTATTAATAATAATAATAATAGATGTATTTATATAGCACCTTTCAAAACAATATTACAAAATAATGAAAGTAATTAAAATCCAAAACCCAAAGGTGGATGACGTTGTAATGTGAATGTATTTCTACCATTTACCTTGCAATCATCACAATGAAAGATTTAATATTTTCAATCTTGATGATTTTCAGATTTGCAAAAATCCATCTTCATAATATTGTGAACCTCTGAGCAGTTTCATCATTTATCAGCGTTTAAAATCCTGGATCTGTTCCTTGAACTGAACAACACACCCACACCGACGCAGGCCCTTGCATTTTATTTAAAGCCATCTTAACATCCTCAAACTTTTCTGTCAAACTACATCATTTGAAGTTAATGTTGAGCTTTGTTTTCCTAGTCCACACTACATACAAGGCCAGTTTTTCCAGATTTCCCACTCTATGGACTGTTTTTTTTTTTTTTTACAGTAAATGCTCAGCTTAGTGTGCCGGATCGGGCCAAAACAGAGAGAAAAAGAAGCGTTGCAGCGTGGAAATACTCTTTCTTGGTAGTGACAAATATGACAAATCTACTAATCAGCCTAGAGGCTTCATCCCTAAACCATCTCTGTTACATTTATGATGCGGCCCAGGAGCCACGTCGTCTTCCTCACACCTTTATAGACAATGGGAGCCGTGGAGCCACCAACTACTGGACAAAGGCCTTTTTTTTGTGAATGGTGTAGCTGTGGGAACAGTTGCTCCGAGGTGTGAAAACGACAGAAACATAAGAGTGTGAAATGGAGAGGCGGTTGAAGTTGTTGGAGGCCGAGAACATTCTTTACTTAATTTATCCACAATGAATAGGGACAAAAAAGTGAATCTGATGTCCAACAGTGAACGTAAGAGTCAAAAACAGCCTCACGAATGTTGCCGGGACTCCATGCAGAGAGGCCGGGTTAATTAATTAAGAATTTGTGAGGCTGAAAAGATCGAGTTTGGATTCTTTGAAGACGCGGACAGAAACATCAGTTGGGGTCAAGGAGGGAAAGTCGCTCGCCTCCCGTGCCAACTGCCTCACAAGTTCTCTTTGTTCTGTCAACTTCCATTTCTAACACACACGTTCTCTCCCACTGCTACCATACGGCAGCTCCAATCTGTCGCTGCTGGCAGCAGTCAGGGGTTCACCGTCCTCCTCTGAGGGACTGCACAAGAGTTCTGTTGTCTGTGGCTTTATTGGCGGGGAAAGTCGTTGCATGAGTGCTAAACAGAACGGGGACGATTGGAAAGAATTCAGCTTGGTGGAGTTGAGTAAGTGCCGAGGGATTTAGCTCAACAAAGAGAGGAAGAGGCTCCGGCACAAGATTCAAACACAGAATAATGAAGACATTTCTGTGATAGGACTTTGGTGCGTGATGTTGTTGTCCTGTACTTAATGTTTGCTTTTGACAAAGTAAAGCTGCCAGATAAATGTAGTGCAGTAAAAGTTTGAATATTTGTTACTGAGATGTAGTGGAGTGGAATTATAAAATGGAAATATTCATATCAGGACTGGCACAGAAGAAGCATAAATGCTTTGATGACCTATTCATAGATGACGGCTTTGCCTCACTCGATCAACTCCGGAAAGTTTAAACTGCCAAAGGCCCTTTTTTGTTTTTTTTTACTTACAGATCAGACCCAAATATCTCGCTTTCCCAAGGCACCTGACACCAATTCTATCGATCTGGTGCTTGCCTTCAATCCATCAACGAAAGGATCAGTATCAGGCTTGAAATCTGCCCCTTTTTAAGTAAAGTAGAAGCAGATTAGGAGCAAGACATAGGACTCTCCTTCTCCAACAACATATGGGATAACACTCTCAAGCAGGTGCATTCATCGTCTGTGTGTGCTCGTCACTCTTTCATTCAACTTAAAGCCCTCTTTGGAGTTGCCGATGAGAATGCACATCTGAACGCAACTAAACGCAACGCTCTGGCTTTTGCCAATCTTGTAGCTAGACGTGCAATTTTGTTGAGATGGAAAGAAGCTGGCCCACCCACACGGCTTGAGAAAATAATATCATGCCTGAAACTTGGGGAAAATCCACAACACTGTACCTAATATTTTCTGACATACTTTCAGGGCTCCCGTGTGGTATAAGTATGTGGTGTTGTCACTGACTTGAAACGATTTACTCCACTTTTTAAATTATTTTTGTGTTGTTTATTATTGCTATTATTACTATTGTCGTTCTTGTTATTGACCTAGATTTAATTGTAATTATTTTCTTTAACTATGTTCCCTTATTCTTATTTATCCTATATTTTTCTTCTCATATATCAATTGTCGGTGCAGTTAGGGTGAGTGGGAGGGGAAATCCATTTGTCTCTGATGTATGCCTGACCTGACATGACCTGTATACAATATAAATATACATATACAACACTTTTTGGTTGAAATGTAAGAAAAATATTTTTGAGAAATGGAAATACTCAAGTACCTCAAATTTGTACGTAAGTGCGGTACTTGAGTACATGTACTTTGTTATACTCCACCACTGGATGTGGGTTGAGAGAGACAGGCGAGGAGCTGTTGTCATCTGAATATTTTTGTGCACACAGGAAGTCTTCGGTATCACTGCTGCATCAATGTCACTCTGATTCCTAAAATAAAATCTGATCATACAATCAGATTTTCTACGATTCCTTTTAAGGCTCTCAGAATCAGACAGTCGATCCCTTTATTAGATTCATTTGTGACTGAATCCAGAGCGTCGACTTTTCATTCAGAGTTTAGATAAAGCAGCTGTCACCAGGTCTTATCAACGGTGAGTCAGAGAGCAGAGGAGGAAGTGAGGGATGATGTCCTGCTTCCTCTCCCAGTAGGATGAGCTCATGTTCTCACCTCACCACAGTACAATATATATCCCACAGATAGCGAAGTGTGCAACAGATTTAACACACAATACACATCCTAACGGACAGAAGACAAAAGCTCTTACAGCAGATTTGATGAAGTGCTGAATTTAAATATCCAAACACAGGGTCACAGTGGAGACTCAGCTTGTTTAATGAAGAATTTAGATCAACTTAACATAAGCCTCTTTGAAAAGGGGCTGAAAAGGAAAAAAGCACATGACTCTTACTCTCTTCATCATGTATTTGTAATGTCAGCTGGACATATCGTACATGTTGTGTGGTTTATGGCCAAATCTGCCAATGTGTAAATATTTAATAACATCTCCAGTTAGGTTCGTAGATGACCCATATATGTTTTAAATTGTGGCCTTGGTGGTTTGACTGAAGGTCCAGTGATGTCGCATATTTTATCTCCACAACACAACCCAGCAAATACTCAATTTGTCGCTTTGGACGTGTAGATTATTCTCATGTTGGTCAGTTCATAGCCATTTTTGTACATCATATACACCGGTATGTCCAATATCTGGACGTCAAGCCAAGAGCCATTTGAATGTCAATTTACATTCATGTCAGGCTCTATAGACATCTTCTTCATCATCTTATTGTGCATGGGTGTTTAGAAGAGCCTCAAAATGTAGGTGTCTTTCTTTATTAAATTTTAAAAAAACACTTTGAGCGTCAGTGAATAAAAAACTCACTCATCTAAGCAGGTTCATATTTTTCAAACGTCCGCACAAGACCAATTCTGAGCAGGAATGACCTTTTCACAACAAAACAGATGACCCAGTAGACCCAGAATGAGGAGTGAACATGTCAGTAACTGAATGCCTTGATCTAACAAATAGAAGTACTGTCAGGAGTAGTTTCTTTCAAAAGAGACAAGTAAAAACACACTTAAAACACATGAACATTTAGAAGTTGTAAAAGGAAGCTTTGTCGGTGTACCAGATTTCACCAAATGTATAATAATCTAGACAAAGCTGATACGTATGTATTTATAATTCACTTCAAGTCTGTGTTCACAGTATAGCTGTGCCTTTATAATGCACCAATTTGCTGTAATGAGGCAGAATCCAATGAGTTGACCTTAAACAGTATGCACATCCTTATCTGTGTGTATTTAGAAGAGGTGTAAATTAAATGGATTAAATGGCTGCATTAATCTGAAGTGAGGCTGTTTACCATCTTGTTTTCCTTGTTACTATTTCAAGGCACTCACTCTCTTCCACTGTTGTACCTTGGCTAGCTGTAGGACTTTGCTTCTCTTTTGTTGTTGGCAGAGGGAGTGCTGTTACTCTGCTTAAAGATAAGGGATTAAAGTACTATTATTTATTGTCGTAGTAATCAATTAACATGTCAAACATCCTCAGTTTGTGTTTATGTTATTTATTGGACATTAAGGAACATGCTGCATGGAGAAAAATAAATTACCTTTATGGATTTTACTCCATTGATATCCAGCTATAGACTTTAATGGATAAGGCTTGAAATATGATATATTTTTATTATTGTCAACAAATCCAAGGTCAATTCCACATACACGGTCCTGTTGCTGTAAATTACTTGTCTATTTATATATTTGCAGGGGTAGGATATAACTAAGTACTGGACTTAAGTACAAATACTTAAGTAGTAATAGTTCCACTCCATTATTTCTCAGAGACAAATATTGTACTTTTTTCTGAACTACATATCTCTGAAAGCTTTAGTTACTTTACAGATTACAGTTCTTCATCGCCATGATTTACTATGATTACTTTTACTTTTCATACTTTAAGTACATGTGGCTGATAACACATACTTTTACTTAAGTAAGGTTTTCAATGCAGGACTTTTACTTGCAGTACAGTATTTTCACAGTGTGATATTAGTTTATGGATCTGAATACTTCTTCCACCACTGTGCATTTGTGAACTGTTTTAAAAAGTATGAATGAGCTTTGAGCTGTGTGCCAGTGACATGGTAGGGAAGCTGGAAAGTATAGAGGGACAGACAAACAAATGGTTGTTTTTGGTCATTTCCTGAGATTTATTGACAATAAGAAAAAGTCTAGTAATGTAATGTAACGGCTGCGTTATCCTTTAAAGTTGGTATGTTTTCATTTACTGTACAATGAACGTGTTAAGAGAAACTGGTAGTACCACCAACAAGTGAATGAATGCGTCACAAATTCTGGCATATTCTGTGTGTATCTAGCGTCACTTGAGGACACAAAAGATAAGAGATCCTCTTTTCTTTCATTCACAGGTATGAAGAATGGGGAGCTGTTGCAGGTGTCCCACGGGCATGTTTGTCCTCTGGCCGTTCAGCCTGTGTGTCTCTGCTCTGCACACAGACACTCTGGGAGGGAGAAGAAAGACCGTCTAAAAATAAACTGACACGCACCACCAGCAGAAAAACAAACCGACAAATAAAAGAAGAAGAGGACAAAGTCGAGCTTCCCTTTGTTTTTGTCTCTTTCACCCTGTCTGACACTCTCTGTCTCTTTTCGCTCAATTTCTGTGTCTGTATCCTTGTTTCAGCCTGAGAGAAAGTCATGTCCCAGTCTGGAAAAGTCCTTCATTTGTATGTGGAAGTGAGGTCTGCCCCAGATCAGAGCGGAGGGAAGGAAGGGATTGCTGAGGGGCATTTGGTTCAGGACAGTCAAGCGGCGCTCCTGTCCCAGCTTGCGAGTCAGACCAAGGCCTCCACAGCTCATCGTCTAGTTCAGGACTGCAGACCCAACCACTCTCCTTCTAGAAACTTTCAGCTCCAGCAAGTCAGCAGCTCCCCTACAGTCACCAAGCGTTGGAGTGCACCGTGTGATGGAGCGTCTGCCTTCCACTCTTCACAAATAATGTCCTCTTCTGGAAAGGTCGCCGTCCCTCACACACCTCCCAACTGCCGGAGGTTAAACGAGGAAGAGGTCAGCGATGGTACACGCTCTGTCGTCACCTTCAGTTACATTGAGAAGTCCAATGTGAAGACTGTGGACAGTCCACGCAACTCTGTGTGCGAGAGAGGCACCAAGGAGGAAAGATCCACCCCTTCTCACTTTCGTAAAAGGCTCAGCGACCCAGTTTGGTTTGGGAGTCCCGATTCATCGTGCAGCTCCAGTCCCAAGCTGACTTTTCGATCTCCAGGAAGTCACCAGCAGGCGTTCTCTCCCGGCCTTCGCCAACCAGCCTTGGACCCCATCGGAAGGGCAGCTACTCAGAGGGCTGTGGAGGAATTTGGTTCCCCTCTGTTGAGGATTAAACTAGCCCACGCACTTGAGCAATCCTCATCCTCACACTACAACCAACAGCCACGCTGTCAGTCCTGGGCTGGGTCTCCTGTTCAGCGTCAGAACATCAGCGTAAACCTCAAAGACCACTTCACAGATAGGAGCCAGGCTGTTTGTGGCCTGCCTCGGAGCCCGGCGTCAGACCAGCTATCCTCCCAGTCCAGGCAGTCTCCTCACACGATGCCTAAATCCTGTGTCGAGTCCCAGAGCCCTCTTCACTGGTCAACAGAGGAAAGAGCTGTGGCAGGAAGTCCAGCCACTAAAAGAAATGTTCACCCGTCTTGCAACAGGAGCACTTCACCGCAGGGAGCCATCCTCCAATTTGGCAATAACATAGTTGAGGGCTTGAATCAATTAAGTGACAGTAAATCCGCTTCTCCAGCTCATAGCCCTGAAGTCGCCCGCAGAATAGCAGAGGAGGCTACCAAAGTATCTTCTATTTTCACAGAGGCACGAGGATCCTCATTGCACAATGCTTTAGGTGAGCCCACTGGAGAAGTTCACCATTCAGCTCCAAATGCACAACAGTCTAAGCAAACGCTTAAGATGAACATCCCTTTAAATGACCAACAAACGCCAGCAACTGACAACACAGACTCTCACCAGCCTGAAAACTCTCTCTCTCACTCTATTTTGCAGTCACATGAAACAAACTCCAGTACTAATTATCAGACACACCAGGAGGACATCATTCAGAAGTTTCAGCATCAGAGCTCAATTTTGAGTTCCCCCGCCATACCGTCGCGTATATTCCGTCCCTCTCATCCTCCCACTGAGTTCAGCTCTCCAATGAAGGATCCAAGGCTATTCCAAGCAGAGCTCCGAGCACCGGATACCCCCACCCTGCATCGCCGCCAGCTCCCACGGTATACCAGAGACTCCTGGTCACTGAGCCTGGATAAGAGAGGAGACCTGAGCTGTTTCGAGAGAGGGGACTGCACTGAGCTTGCTCGCAGGCTCTTCATCAATCAGAGTGTTGAGGAGGCACCAGTTAGCTGGACATCCAGGCAGCAGTGGGGGAATCAGGTGGAGAACAGCCCGAGGCCGAGCAATGGGGCTGGATTTGGGTCAATCAATGACCAAACTCCCAATCGTCAATCCAGTCACTGTCGCAGGCCGCTCAGTCCCACAGCCCAGCATAAACGAGCGGAGCAGAGGAGGAGAGAGATCTTGCTTCTGGGACCGGTGGCGCTGGACTCTCCAGAGGAGGACGAGGGTTGTGATGAGGAAGGACAGGACAATGAGATGGAGGGATTTGAGGCAGAACAGCAGAGGGTAGAAGAGCCTCCAGAGGCAGAGCAGAACGGAGTGATGGGAGGTTCGTCCTCTAGAAGCTCCAGTGGGGTGACGGGCAGCTTGGGGGACAGAGACTGTGTGTCCCCCGAGTCCAGTCAGTCCAGTCACCAGAGCAACGAGACCGGGGCCGCCACCTCAGGAATACAGGTAGGCATTGGGTGGACCACAAAGTTACAAATTACACTTTTTTGCTTGGATACTTAATATAAAAATTGGATCTAAGGCGAGACATTACATGCACTGGAGTGTTTTGCTTCAATAACATGTCTTTATTCAGTGGAGTGGAAAGAAAACATCCAAAATACACATTTAGGTGTTTTAGGTGTTTCTCCTAAATTCACCTGCTTCAGTTGCATATTTGAATATAACATTTCAGAAAACCTGTTATACAAAAACAATTGTCTTAATGTAAATGTAATCAACTGGGAAAGTTTCATGGTGATATATATTAGTTAGCATTTTCACCCTGTTCACCTGTAGTGTTTAAATTGATCTTTAAAGGCCCTTCTTCTCAAAATAATTGTTTTCTCATACTCTGAGCCAGAAATATATCACTTGCATACACCAAACTTCCCAGTTGCATTCCTATCTATATTCTGAAGGTTTCTAAAGAGGGGTTTGTTCATATATTATGAGATTATGAGAGCTCGATGAGAACATTGATACAACACTCATGTCTGTGCTGTAAACATAGAGCTGAAGACAGGCGGCTGTTAGCCTAGCTTAGCATTAAGACCAGAAATAGGAGGAAACAGCTAGCTAAGCTCTCTCCAAACTTAAAGACTCTAGCTTCATATTTTACAGACGTGAGAGTGGTATCGTTGAATAACCGTATTTCCAAAATGTTGTACTATTTCTTTGATGCTGCTCTGCAGAGCTAGCTTCTAGTATATTTGTGTGTGTGTGTCTTTCAGACTGATAGTGGCTGTGCACTGCCTGTACCCTCGCTTCATTGTCAGAGGATCGCTCGTGCCAAGTGGGAGTTTTTATTTGGGACCCCTGCTGAGGAGGCTGCTAGCAGGGGAGAGAAAAGTGAGAGCTTGTCCAACTCAATTCCATCTAGTTACTGCACCTTCATGATTAATCCACTGCTCAAATGCACTATTTTCACCTCTTTGAGAAACGTTTTCTAAAAACTTCAGTGACCAGGTGTTTATGGGAAATTACTGAGCATTTAAAAAAAATAATGAAAGTCCATATTCCATGACCTATTCTCTTAAGATTTACATCTTAAATGTAAATTAAAAATAAAAGACAGAAGAAACTAAAATGAAAAGAGGGCTTTTAAAAACCCTTAAAGAGAGGAGATAACCAATTAAAACCTTTTTCTTTTGTTTAATTTTGTTAGGTACCTGGCTTAGGAGGTTTTTCAAATAAAATTATTCAAATCCATTTTTAATTAAGGTCAAAGTTCTAAAATGTTTACATTTTAAGGCATTATTATTCATTAAAATGTACCCATATTAACTGAAAGTATGCAGATGATCAATTAAAGAGCAATAATAAGGCAGCTTTATCGTGTAATAATTAGCAAGTAAAGGTCACATGAACAGCCTGAAGACTAAAACACATTCCAGGTCATTTAGCAGATGCTCTTATCCAGAGCGACTTACAGTGAACGAACTACAGGTTACTACTGGAGCAACTCAGGGTCAAGTGCCTTGTTCGGGGGCTCAATGGTGGCAGACCCTGGTATAGAACTCACAACCTTCCAGAGCAGAATCTTCACCTTCATCAACCTGCAGAGAAAGCAAAGTTTACACACTGAAACATGTTCACCCTGAAACAGATTCAGATCATTCTAACAAGTTGGAACAAGTCTAATTATTTTCTGTGAAAGTCACTTCACGTCACCGACTCCTGAGAGCTCAGCTGGTAGAGAAATGAGTCTACAGTCTGAAGGTTGTGAGTTTAAATCCCTTCTGCCCTGTTTTCTTTTGTTTTACCTCTTTAAGACCTTTAAACCATGCAGATAATCCATTAAAATAATATAATAAGATAGTATAGGTCTGTCAATTGAAATTGCAGGAGATAACCAATTAAAACCCTTTAATATAATGTAATCCATTTATTTAAACATGAATTAACCTGAAACCTGCCGTGAAGACCTGCAAATGTGGAGTAACCTCAAATGAAGCTTGTTCTACAAAGTCCTGAGACCTCAGCTGGTGGAGAAACTGCCCAGTCTGATGGTTGGGGGTTCAAATCCCACCTGTTGTGCTTGTGTCATCTCTCAGAGGGCTGTTTTATAAAGGTGTCTCTTAATGTGAAAAGCCTGTTTTGAATGAGCCTCACAAATTAGACTTGTGAAGTAACAAATATCTCAGATGAACTGTCTCACAGCTGCAGAGGAGATTTAACCTGTCACCATGCCGAAAATAATCTTTAAAAAAAGAAATATGACGAATCTGATCAGACATTTAATCAGCCATCTTTCAGTACTTTTTGATACTCTATACTTTCGGCCTGTATCAAGACAGTATTACGTTTTCATACTCATCTAAATATGTTTTTTCAGTGCGGTTACAACAGGGAATTACCAAATATAGCCAATCACATCTTTTAAAAATCATTAAGGTTGATGTTTAACTCTCCGCATTTCCAGATTCTCTTGAAACCTCTACAGCTCCTCCTAGCGGTAACTCCAGCGAGTCTCCCACACCGACTCCCCCTTCCTTCCTCCCTCTGCTTTCTGCCAATCACAACGTGCAGCATGTGGAGGTAGAACTGGTGACCCCTCCTCCAGCAGTGATCGGGACATCGCCAAAAACTGGCATCATTCGCCGCACCTTAAAGTATTCAGAAACCGACCTGGACGCAGTTCCTCTTCGCTGCTACAGAGAGACGGACATAGACGAGCTGCTGCTGGCTGAGCAGGACGACGCCGACTCTGCGTTTGGGAGTAACCGCAGCGTGCAGGGCACCTCGGGCACAGGCAGCAGCCCGCTGGGGGGTCTGGGTTATGGAAGGACAGATGGGGAGGAGGTAGAGGAGAGAAGGGGAGAGGGGGAGGAGGAGGAGGAGGAGGAGGATGAGGAAGAGGAGGAAGAGGAGGAGGAGGAAGAAATGGTGAGCTGGGCCAGTGTGAGGATGCAAGGAGACAACAGGAAGCAGCAGCATGCAGCTCAGGAGGAGCCAGAGATGTTTGGTCACCTTCTGAAGAGGTGAACACGAAACACACGAACACTCATACACAAAGCTACAAACACAAACATGTTCACAAACACTCTGAAGCAGGATTTCCCCCTGACCTATATTTGGATCTCACTGGTAACCTACCTTTCAAGTAGATTGTAAACCGGTTTGGTGGCATCTCTAACAATACAGTGTATCCTGGCATGGACAGACTTAAGGTTAGTTTAGTTTGGAAATGGAGTTGTATGTGGTATTTACCTATAGTCAGTGTATTATATACTGTAGTTAGCGGCTGGTGTCCCCACAGTTTAGAGAAGTAGACAGGAGTACCCTCACCCGAAGCTAAGTAATGTACTTAGCCACCTAAAAAAAAGGCCCACCAAAAAGAAATCTACATCAGTTAAAGAACACGGGGGCTGCTGGTCTACTGCTGTTATTGTGTGACTTTGGTGAATCCAAACTAACCAAAGTCACACAATAACAGCAAACAAACAAACTAAACGATCGAGGCAACTCCAGTGTTCTGCCAGCTGAAATTAATTATAATTAATTATAATTTGTTTTTTTCAATGGAGTCTGGTGGCTTTAATGAGAGCATAGATAACCTTCAGTTCACCGTCGGAAAGGGCTGTGTGATGACAAGGTAAAGCGGTGAAATAATTCTATATATAGCAAGGTATATGGAGGGGTACTTCATACCACCATACTTCAAAACATCCAAACTATAAAAAATACATTTGGAGTTCCATTTTTTTTAGATGCTTCCTTGCACATTGAACCTTTTCTTTGTAAAACACAGCTGTGTTGTTGCAGCATTTGTAAAACCTCCCTTTCTGTCTAGACCAATGGCAACATTTTTTGACAACCACCACCCGGCCCTGAAGTCCCCCATCTTGGTCTCCGGTCCTCGCTGTGCTGCAGAAGACACCTTCAGCCGCCACTTTGAGAGCATCATGGAGTCTCACCGAGCCAAAGGCACATCGTACAACAGCTTGGACAGCGAGGAGCTGCTGACGTCCAGCACCCAAACTGTCCTGTCCTTTGACCTGCCCACACTAACGCCTGCCATCCACGGTCCGGTCTGCCAGAGCGCCAGGCAGATCGTCCAGCTTAGCTTCGCCCCGTTGGCGCACGATGAGAGGCCCAGTATCTCTGATTCTATCTTTACCATGACCGGGGACTCAGACGCCACCAGAGCACCCTCTAGCGAGAGGCTGAGCAGCGGTTCGGACGACACGCCACCCAAAGGACGAGGGTGTTCACAGCTGGGGAGCAGCTGGTACAGCAACCCTTCTTTCTCATTACCAAGGTGAGTTAGCAGCAAGGCAACAAGTAGTCGTAAGGGCGGCAACGATTAGTTGATTGGCAGAAAAACCATCGGCAAATAGTACCTAGTAGTTGTGATAAATGTGACTGTGCCAGTGTGGGAAATTGTCTATTTTTTTTTGGCTATGTGGGGACAGTGCTATAAGCTATAAACACAACATTGACATGTTATCACCATACAAAGTTGATAATGCAAACTTAATGCAACATTAAAGGGCGGCTGTGGCTCAGGAGGTGGAGTGGCCGTCCACCAGTCGGAGGGCAGTGGTTCAATCTTCTGCAGTCCGCATGTCAAGGTGTCCTTGGGCAAGATACTGAACCCCAAATTGCTCCCAATGACCAACAGTATGTGAAGTGTGTGTGTGGATGGTTATCACTGATGAGCATGTGGCACCTTGAACAGTAGTGTTGTAAAGCACTTTGAGTGATCATAAAGATTGGAAAAGCACTATATAAATGCAGTCCATTTACCATTAGCTTTCACTCACCTGTAAGTAAGTTCATTATTCTCTCTCTTTTTGCTCTGTTTTTGGTCTCCACCAAAAACAGACAGGTGTAGTGTATTTGTGCTCTGTTTTTCATGGTTCAGACCAAAAACGTTTCGTCTTCTGTAAATAAAGTGACTTCTTGTCATTGAGGGCGACCCCACAATAACATTTTAGACAGTAGTAAGATTCCAACATTGTGGCTACAGTTTGTCTCATTCTTGTTTCAACATGACAAGGCCCCCCGTGCACAAAGCCAGCTCCATAAAGAAATGGTTTTACAGTTTGTTGTTTGGCCTTATCTTGCAAAATCATGATTGTATTTTGATGATAGTCTATAATCCCCAATGTAAACATGCTCTGTTTAGTAGTAGGTCTCAGTGACTTCAGTGATTCACCAAGAATCTAAGTGATGGTGAATCTGGGTCATGTTTGTTGTTGCAAATCATTCTCTGTTTTCTGTTTATCTCCACTCTACACTGAAATAAGGCAAGTACAAGAGCAGCATTTCTGAAAGTATATGAGGATACAGTCTTGAGCCTACTGTAAATCATCAACACATTTCTCTGCTTTTTGCTGTCATATGTTTAATATGTAGGCTACAGCAGAAAAGACATACACATTGACCTGGTCTCACCTCAACCTGTATCCTTTGAATAAACAGTTCATAAACTCTTGTGAAGGAATGGAAAAATTCTAGGAAATGGAAGTAATATCTATCTATCTATCTATCTATCTATCTATCTATTATGGGGAGACATACATAAAAAAAAAGTGATAGCTATGTCTTCTTAAAACTATGCCCATCTACTTGTAACCCTGCACTGCATTCAGCAGCGCACTCTACCATCACATGTCGGCTACAGATGATTTTCCAGCACCACATGAAATAGGAGTGCAGTAAAACGACAACCCTCTGCATGTACACTGCATCACATGTGCAGCCCGCACTACTGCCAACACTACTCCACTGAGCCAGAGGACTTCACGCTGTCATGCATGTTTTTATTATATTACTGGAGTGAATATATTAGATATTTGTCATGATATTTCCGTTAACCAAGCCTAAAAAAAAAGTAACCTTACACAGTTTATAGTTAACGTTAGCGCCTGCTAGTTTTTGCTACCTAACGTTAGCTGTTACCATGTGGGCTGTAGCTTGATAGAGAATGCTAATTGAGGAGTTTTAACTAATCTATTTCCATTCATTCTTTATTGTATAACATTTCTTTTAAAAATGAAATTGTTCACTTTAAACTTTAGGTGTGCAGACAGCCCACATTGTCGAATTGTCAAAGTACCTTTCCCAATTAGTGAACTTGCTAGCAGCTAACTCACCATATGGCATATTTCACACTATTTGACAAATTAGTCGATTGTGTTTGCTTATGATATGGTGAAAGGTGAGTTTCTATCCCTGTATGACATGGTAAGTACAGCCTGAGCATATAACCCCAATGTTTCTTGTTATTTTCCATAAATTCCCATAAATTGCCCGAAAATTGCCATTAATTCCCATGGAAAGTTTCCACATTGTATATTCCTGGAATTTTGAAACCTGAAGGACCATCATAAGCAGTTGAGGTTTTGATGGTAATTCATTATACACTGCCTTTATCTTAGGTCAGTCCCCACGTAAACGGACTGTTGTCAGTCTCCAGACGAATGGTTGTCTCTGTGTCCTTCTCCTTGTGCAGAGCAGTGCTGCAGTGCTATTCTGGAGCCGAGTAGCTTTAGAGTGAAGGTCGCGAGGCTGCCTGTCGTCCCTCTCCTGTCTGCCAGGCAGGCAGCCTTGTGTGTTTGCGCGTGTGTAATACGTATGTGACTCCATCTGTGTATCTCTGTGTGTTTGAGTACACAGATATACGTGCATGCACACACACCTGTATCTGTAATTGATTTGGTTGTGTGTGTGTGTGTGTGTGTGTGTGTGTGTGTGTGTGTGTGTGCGCGCGACAGAGGCAGATGGCTGCTGCAGCAATGAGGGACTCACCTTGACTGTCAGGGTCCCAAAGACTTTTTAATATATATATATATATATATATATATATATATATTTACTTTGTATGCAGAGTCCTTTGTCTTTTTGTTTGCATACAGAATGTTCCTTCAAAGCAAAACAGCAGCTTTCTTGATGCATCTTATATCCTCCCTCCTGCAAGATATCTGGGACAACAGTAGTTATTGCAGGGAAGTGATGTGCTATGGTTCTTATGTGTGACGGTGAAGTAGACCGGATTTGTGAATATCACCCTAACTTACTGTGACAGTACTGCAGAGACCGAGTGACTGCACCGGGTCACCTTGTTGCTTGTACCACTAGATGGCGTAAGAGGATAGCAATCATGCTGTCAGGTGCTTTTCTTTGTTGATAAATGAATCTAATGCAGGTGGGTAACTGAGAGCAGCAGGAACAGAGGTGTGTCTAGTGTGTGTGTGTGTGTGTGTGTGTGTGTGTGTGTGTGTGTGTGTGTG
>CALSBV010011050.1:1438044-1471952 GCA_943590825.1 Bovichtus diacanthus | reverse complement strand
GTGTGTGTGTGTGTGTGTGTGTGTGTGTGTGTGTGTGTGTGTGTGTGCGTGTGTCTGTGTGTGTGTGTGTCACAAGAACACTAAACTAGTGTAAATACTCTCTGAAAGCTAAAAGCAGCTTGGGTGGCCAAACATTTTTCATTGTGGGCAATATACAGAAAAATATATGTCACGGCCAAACAAAAATAAATACATTTTCTTTCTGTGTTGATAGTAAATAATCAGTGGTTCTAGAAATCTCGATGTGCCATAGAAAATTCCTTTTCTATCAAAATAAAACTACTAAACAGTTTAACGTTTGACATTACAGTATGTAATTGGTGTGCCCACAGAAGATATTTCTGTCTGCTGCTCTGAAATTATATTTAAAAGAATTCAATACTTTTAAACTCTAACACAGCACATGTCCTAAGTGCCAACTTAAAATGTTCAGGGATTCAAGATTTATTGTCATTCTGCAACACAGGGTTGCAAAACGAAATGTAATTGTAGTCCATTTATCCTACACAAGTGTTTGCATCAGGAGTCATAAAATATAATATTATATATTAAAATATTATGATGTTATGTGTCAATGAATTGCCCTTCTTGGGATGAATAAAGTTGTCTGAATCGGAAATCTGTAAATAAGGCAGAAATTTCCACATTTTGGTTTCTGCTCATGGCCTAAACGCTGACTTATAGGATCACGATGCAAATGTAAAAGTAAGATGTAAATCTGTAAGAACTAATATTAAGATGTAACAAACAGAACAGGCAGAAGTGGTAAAATGTTGGTTTCTGTGCCAAAAGGTTAAGACAGAGGTAATTTTAGTAAATCTAGTGTTTAAACTAGGATGTGCAATGTACATACAGAGCAATTTATTAGAAATATGCCAACAGGCCGAAGTTGGCCCACGTGTTTGGCCATGTTCCTTTTGCTTTCTCTTCTCATGTTATTGAATGTCTGGGAACATAAACTTGTACATTTTTCTCTCAAATTCCTGATAAAACCCTTTCATATGAGAGCCAAATCCCTCTGGACTAGCTCAGGTAAATGTTTGCTTAGCAGCGATCTTATCACACTTTTATAAGCGGCCCGACTCTGGCAGCCCTGGAGCTGTGGAATCAGGGGCCGAGACAAATATTTCTGAAGTCCATACTTTGATAAAAGTTGGAATTTCACTCCCCTCTCGTCCTCCTCCTCCTCCTCCTCCTTCCCTCACATCACCCTTTTCTTTTAGTCTGCTCTATTAGACAGTGGCTCATTGTGCAGAGCTGTCCAGTGGACAGTATTATGCAGGCATACCGTTAAAGCAAGAGGCTGACACTGAGAATTCTCTCAGGACCTCTCATCTCTTGATGAGACAATGCAAACAGGAGAAACCTGCCTAAACCTTAGTGCCGGCTTAATCTTCTGATTGTGCACACACTCCTGCAGGCCCTGATGAAGTGTATGCTGTAAACACATTCAACAATGGACACAGGCATTGACAAAAGGCCACCTATTCACTCCCCTGGCCAGTTATGGTTGTAGAGGAAACCGTTAAAGGCACACACCCAGTGGATATAGCACTACAAACCTGATACCTCATATCTTTGTTTTGTCTGTAGGAGTGCTAAAAACTCACACCAGAAACAAGGTAGACTAGAAATTGTACAACCCCCAAAGGATGGATATACTGAGTGTGTGTAATTGGAGATGCAGAGAGAGAGAGAGAGGAATGAATGGAAGGTAGGAAAGGGAGGGGGATTTTTAGGCAACAGACAAGCCAAGTTTCATGCCATGCTTCGAATCCAAGGTCAGCAGGGGACGGTGAGAGTTTACACAGTGGAACAGGGAGGGAGAAAGAGAGAGGGAGGAGTGAAAAGAGGGAACAACAGCAAACAGACTCCGAGGGAGAAAAGAGAGAGCAGAGGCATTGCAGGACAAACAGCTTTTTTTTACTTGGAGGGGAAAAAGCTTGCTGTGAGGATCAAATGACAGCAAACACAGAGGGAGAGGGAGAAAGTGGAGGACAGAAAAACAGACCCATGAAGTCCCAGTTTGACTTAAAACCAAGCAGAGGAATGTCAAAGTCTGCGGGCCTCTCGGGAGCGACTGAAGGTGTTCCTGTGCGACGGTGATGCATTCAGGTTACAAGGCCAGGAGGAGAGGAGGAGGGGTCGGTCGTACGAGCGGTCTGAGGAGAGGTGGCGTTCAGGGCACACCAATGAGGACACCGTCCGTCTTCTGTTGTCAGGGTTCAGCTGCAGTCGGAGAGGAGAGGTATTTGTCGATTAGGCAGTCTTGCCACAGGTAGGTCTCCGTCCCAGGAACCTCTCTCACCTGTCTGTGTATGTATATCAGAGGGTTTGAAAGTGAAATTTGGCCATAAGGAAAGTTCAAACTGTGTTTTTAGGTGTCATGAGCCGTGCAGAGTTGATTTGCCAGCCTGTACACTTCATTTTTACACCAGTATATCATCTCCGAAAGGTGTTAAAGTTGCAATACTGAGATCTACATTTAAACATCTTTTTTTAACAATGGGATGGCAATATTGGTTGGTCCCATAGACTGTGTATATAAGTGGACATAGTTAAGTGAACACTTAACAAGACATTTTTATGCGGCCAAATTGTTACAATGAACTTTCATGGAGTGAAAACACTGTGAATGGGTTAAAGTTCTCAGATGAAAACACAGACAACACCGTGGTAGAGACCTGTTAATCACAAGGTAGCCATGCATTAGTGTACCCTGCTTTATCGTCTATTTTGTTCTAAAAAAAATTTACATCATGTATTGAAGAATTCTTGAAACTAGCGACTGAGACCATAAACTCATCAAGAAAATGACTTACAACATGTTTACTGAGGTAACAAAATAAGTGAGAAGTAGGGTCATTTTCTCATAGACTTCTATACAGTCAAAATTATTTTTACAACCAGACAAAGAAGATGTCTTGTATTTCCTTGCTTAGAGCGTTTAAACATAACATTGATAGCTATTTCCAGAATTTGCGTGACAACAAAGAGCAAAGAAAACAGAGCAGGTGAGCCATGAAATATGAATAATTAAATATGATTCATTTTAATCATATTTTTGCTAATTAAAATACCTTTTCTAACTAAACTAGGTCACTCTACTTGGAAAGCAACCAAATCCATGGTTCCTAGATGATAAATCATTTGACTTTAGAGATCCTCAGATTTTTCCTCTGTCCCCACCATGAGGTTCACATTTGTGGTTATTTTTACGTCCGCCAAGGAGGTAATGTTTTCGGTTTGGTTTGTTGGTTTGTTTGTCTGTCAACAGGATTACAGAAAAACTCCAGGCCAGATTTTCATGAAATGTGAATGTAATATGGGCAAAGGAAATTTTGGACCAAATTCAAATCACGGGGCTGATGCACACACTATTTTTCACTTATGGAAACGGCCTTGGCAGACGTTTGCACTCTGGTCTGCCCTGAAAGCCCTTCCAGTTTATTACGTATTGCCATGACAGTGGAGATATCCATGGTCCCCAGAGGATGTATCCTAATAACTTTGGTGCCCTCTTGACTTTTCCTCTTGCGCCACCAGCAGGTTCACATTTGTAGTTTAGAATGAAATGTCTCAACAACTATTGGATGCATTGCCATAAAATTTGGCACACACATTCATGTCCCACTCAGGATGAATTGCAGACTCATTTTGGTGATCATCTGCCTTTTCATCTCGCGCCATCATCAGGTTAAACATTTCAATCAGTCCAATATTTTCATATGGGACTCAATACCTGCAAAAATGATAACAGTTCCATCAGCCTCAGCTGTGCTTTGTGTTTCATGCTAATTAGCAGCATGCATGAACATGGTAAACATTATACCTGCTTAACATAAGCATCTTAGCACTTAGCTCAAAGCTCTGCTGTGCCTAAGTAAAGCCCCACAGTGCCTGTAAACTTAGTTCTTGTTATTCTGTGTACTTTGTGAAACCAAAGGTGACTATTGAACCCTCAAGCTTTCATATCAAGTCGGCTTGTGTTATTAATTACTGTTTGCTCTGGTGTGATTTCGCCTGACTCATTTACAGTGTGAGGATGTGTAAGTGTGGGAAGCAAAGCCCTGGGACTGTGGGTTTTCTTGGCTTCTTCCTCATGCTGAGAAATCCAAATGAGAGCGCCGCTTGTTCAGGAAGTGTTTCTTGCTTTTTGGAATACAACTCTCAGCTGTTGAACTGTCACTGTTTTCTATCAACCCAACTGGCATGACTAGAAATGTCACACAGCTCTTGACGGCATCAATGAAAGTCAGCATCATGTCGAATTCTAAGTAACTGAACTCAGAGACCTCGTTTCTGTAATCCAGAAGCCAGAAAAGCAGTTCATTTCAGCTCAGTGTGACATAACATGCTTAAGTTATTATCACAGGATAATTCAGATGTAATAAGTTTTGCACTTCTGAACTGGTTAAAGCTTTGAAGGGGCTTAATTAGGAAGTGATAAGAAGAAAGTGAGGAAGCTGGCAAAAGAGATTTGTGAAGTGTATAATCATACCAAATGTTGTGTGTGTGAATAGAAAATGATTTGCATACATTCTGTTATCCTTGATACTAAATTAATGTAAAATATAGGCTTTGTTTACTACTCTGTATATTCTGCACTCTCTCTACCTTTATTATACCTCCCACATCTCACTCCATATGTCTTTGAATCCTCTTGTATCAACATCCTCTATCCCCTCATCCTAGCATGTTTTTATAAGCTCTGTTTCATTCAATAGATATTTATCTTTCTTATCAGCTACCTTTTCTTGATCAGCCTTGCTCTTTTCATCTCCCCCTTCTTGTCTTATGCTGCTGGAGATTCAGAGTTAAGATCAGTGCTGCACAGATCAGATATTAGTTTTATTACATTATTGATATACAGAAGTTATTAGTTTTATTATTATATCACCATCATTCTTTGTTCCTCCTTTAATGCCTCTCTCTCTTTCGTTTTTTAATTATTTACAAATCTATATCATTTGTCCCACTTTCCACTCCTGGAACAAAAATGTTCCTTCCTTTCCATTTCCTGTTCTGTCCATCTATTTGTGTCTAATCACTATGTCTGCCGTCTCTTCACCCTCTGACCCCCCTCCCTCCCACCCTCTCAGCAGGGATAAGGCCCGCCTGGCGACAGATTCGGAGCTGGACCAGGACCTCAGTGACCGGCTGGGTCTGGGCAGCAGCGACACCCTCACCAACGGCAGCCACCGTGCCGACGTGGCAGCTGCCAGACGCTTGGCCAAACGCCTCTTCAACTTGGACGGGTTCAGGAAGTCCGATGTGGCACGCCACCTCAGCAAGAAGTGAGCTGCTAGATGTTTTTATTGGGTTGTAGATTGAAGTGTCTGAACATCTCAGAAGTGTGCTTGTCGTGTAGCATTCAAGCACTTATATTGCAATCCTGCATATGTGATATTATTATTCTGTTGCTTCTTCTCATGGCTACCATCCCAAACACTCGGGCAATAACCTACCAACACCTAGATCTCAGAACCCATCGGCTATGGGTCTGACGACGATAAGTGTCTAGGGACAACTGGCAATATCTCTGGGAGTCCAGTGTAGTCAGTGGATATCCGGGCCGAGACTTCCTCGTCCATGCGCTGGTCATTGTTTACAGTCTAATTTACAGTTAAGAAGCTAATTTTCAGATAATAAAAAAAGCTAAATCAACTTCAGATGATAGCCGATGGGTTCCGAGATTGCATTTTGCCCGATGCATTCCTCCTCTTTTGCTCTCAGCACGGACCGTTCACCTGCATTCAACCAAAGCCTGCTCAAATGTGATTGGTCTGTACTACTCAGACTACAAACAGACTACAAACGGAAGACAGAACACTCCCGATACCAAAATCTTGTCCCCTTGCCTACAGATTCTGCATTCATACTGTATGCAGATATCTGTTTATAGAGATTAACAACACCCTAACAAGCACCCGAAATAGACTAGCACTACTTAGTGGTCGCTAGCAAGACCTGCTAGCCAAGGCCGTTCCACAACAACTACCAGTTTGAGATTTAAGCTATTGGTAGCTAATGTGTAAGTGGTAGCTAACTTGTAAGTGGTGGCTAACGTGTAAGTGGTAGCTAAGGTGTACACATCAAGCTAAGAACAACAGACTCCGGCAAACACATAAAATGTCTGACAACAACGACTTCTGCGACATGTAGGCTACCTTACTACTACCACATCTACCATCTACTTTGTAAATATAAATAGTGATACCAATAGCACTGCTGCTACTCCATACGAAGCTACATAGCACTCTTCTTAACCAACATGTTAACTTAAGAGCTCTAAAACTGTGGGCTCCTTTCTTCTGCATCCTTTGTTTATTTAATGAGTTCATCTACTGGTTCACATTCAGTTTCCTGTACACTTACTGTACATGTACATTTACTGTATGCCACTTTACATCCTGCCTACAAAGTGCGGTGTTTCACTACTGCATTCCTACATCAGCCCGTCAGTCTGTCAGCTGCTTGCTCGTGCTGATGAGAAAAATATGTGCGATTAAAGGGTTTCCTCACTGACAGATGCATCTTGGGAATCTCCTCCTTCTTTTTGTTTTCTGTCCTCCGGTCTGCATCTCCAGCTGACTGACTGATAGCCCTTCACTGAGGCCCTTCACTGAGCTAAGAAAGATAGAATTTGAACGTTTTTTATGGTCACTGGAGGTTTTTGCTTTTTGTTGTTTTCCTGTTGCTATATTCCTTGCTTATGTCATTTTATATCTTGTCTGTCTGTCTACAGTAATGACTTCAGCCGTATGGTAGCAGAAGAGTATCTGAGTTTCTTCAACTTCACTGGCCTCTCTCTTGACCAGGCGTTGCGGTGAGAACGCATCACTGGACATTTTAAAATGCACATAATTGCAATACATAATCAATATGAAAAGTGAGAACAAGATGGTAAAATATTCCTGACAGTTTGTTAATTATAAAATAATTGTTAAATAATAAATGCATGTCAGGCAAATAACCGATTATTGTCTGGAATTGGTTGCATTCCCCTTAAAAAAAACTATAGTCTTGTGATTTAAAGAATGATTTTAAATTATGACCCTGGTCTTAACTTGTCTTGTCTTCTCCTCACATGGTTTTGTGAAAAGGTTGCATTGATTTGGTCTCAATTAGATGAAAACCTGCAGATGTTTTAATTTCATCTTTGTTAGCATGTAGTAAAAGCTCTCCACTGTAAAACGCTGCTCTCTAGAGGGAAGCTTTGGTTTTGCATTTAGAGTGAGATGACAGTTTGTACAGTATCTACAGTGTTGAATAAAGAGGTTTATACTGTATTCCTATTGTTTCACTTCAATTGTATTTACTCAAACTGGAGTTGTATATTATACTATAATATATAACGGATACTTTAACATTTAAGCAGCGTTTTAATGTTGCAGGAGGTTGAGGAGCAGTTTTATTAACTGTGTTATATCTTGTTAGACAGTTTTATTCTGTAAGAATGCATCATCTTGTATAAGTTGTAAATATCAAGTACAGCTGTCAGATAAATGTTAATGCTGTAAATAGTGCAATATTTTCCTCTGACATGTAGTCAAGTAATGTACTGAGATGCATACATACATTTGGATACATAAAAATAATAATCTCTAATTTGAGAGTCATGTAATCGCATACAAACTAACACTAACTGCTGGTATGTTTGTGTGTTTGTGACTGCAGGACTTTCCTCCGGCAGTTTGCCCTAATGGGGGAGACTCAGGAGAGGGAGAGGGTGCTGTCACACTTTTCTAAGCGTTACTTGGACTGCAACCCAAAAGTCATACCATCAGAGGGTGAGTCGCACTGCAGAGGACTGTTTCTAAGTACAATAATGAAAAAATATAAGTGTTCCTAGATGTTTTAAAAACCCAGCCATCATTAAAATGGCTATAATGAATATTTTACAACAACAATATATCAAATGACAACGTTAAAACTGTGGAAGCCAATAGGGGACTTTATTAAAATGATAATGTAAACTTGAAAATGAAAACGTCATTCCACAATAGCGTTATAGTTTTTCACATTCAATGTTATTTAAGTAAAAATGAGAATACAATGAAGCTCCGCGTCGTGCCGAACAACCCACCTTTGCCTCTCATGGCTTATTGCGCAATTAAATTTTTCTAATTTGATTTAACATTTGAATATTGTCCACTGTTCAGCAGGTTATGTCTTTGAACATGAAATGTCAAACTGCTTTCCCATTCTCATTTTAATATGGTCATAGAACATACTCACGGGAGTAATGCATTTTCATTTACATTTTTACAGAAATAACACATATGTGGAACATTATAATGCTGTTGTGGAATTTCACTTTCAAGTTTACATTATCATTTTAATAAAGTTCCCTATGGGCTTCCACAGTTTTAATGTTGTCATTTGATATATTGTTATTATAAAATATTCATTATTTTATAATGACACTTTTATTATTTACTACACATAAGAAAGAGGTATTCAAAACAGACTGAAAGCTTTGAAAATTCTAAAATGTAACCTTAATTTAACAATAAATGACAAAATTAATAGTGTCACCTCATTTTAGTACAGTGGCTTCTTGAAAGCTTTTGAAATATTTTTTTTTATCAATCAGCCAGATACCATTTTATGCTGATTACAGTGTATCCACAGCATCTGTTAAATTAGCATGGATTCATTTACTTCAGGACATTTGCTTATTCATATACATTTGCTGAATCTGTCTTGTGCTATGACAGCAGTATAGGCTAGTTAAAGCGTACAGCATATATTAAAACAGCTTTGTTTGCTGTGTTTTTAGCTCATTTAATCAAAATAAAGCGATGATACTCGTAAAGTATAACATGTGTTGACATACATTATATTTAATTATCTGCAAACAAAGAATGGTTTTATTTCTCAGTAAGGATGTCTCATTTTGCAGATGGAGCTAACTCGCTGTGTTCATCCTTTAGATGCAGTTCACACTCTCACCTGCGCCCTGATGCTGCTGAACACTGATCTGCATGGTCAGGTGAGTAATAACTAGTATCTGGTGGCTTCATGGGTGGATTATGAAACAATGGGCCCCTGGGCACACACATGCACAAGGCCCAACCACGTCCCCCTGCTTTACAGTTCATTAGCCTCTTTTTGGTGTTGTTTTGTGTCTCTTTGTTGGCCTTTTATGGTCTCAGCGAGGTCATTCTGCGTCTTTTATGGTAATTATGTGTGTCTTTGTTGTCATTTTGTGCCTTTCATGGTAATTGTGTGTGTCTTTGTAGTAATTTTGTGTCTTTTTTGGTAATTGTGTGTGTCTTTGTAGTAATTTTGTCTTTGTTTTTCTTTGTTTTTGTTTTCTGTCTCTTTGTGGTGATTTTGTGTCTCGCTGTGGTAATTTTGTGTCTTTTGGTCATTTTGTGAATGTAAGGAGTCATTTTATGTCTTTTGTAGTTACTTTGTGTCTCCTTGTAGTCATTTAAAGTTTGTTTTGGTCATTTTGTGTCTCTTTGAAGTAATTTTGTGTCTCTTTGTGGACATTTTGAGTCTCTTCCTGGTTGGTACGTGACATTTTGCATCTTTAAGTGAAACTTTGGGCCCCTGGTCTGTGCCCCGTAGACCTGTTCAGTAATCCATCCATGGGTGGCATACATGTGTAAATCTATACGTCAAACATAATCTACTCTACAGTAAGAGTGCAGGTAACTTTACTGCAGATGTTGCATTCAGGCAAAGGTAAAACAAATAAAAGATTAGGTTTTAAAAGCTGCATTCTCCTTTTAGAGTTTAGGGAATATAAGCCTGATCACTAGCTGATCTGCAGGTCTGCCTGATGAGCTTCTTTGCCATCATTAATGTGCTACTTTTATAGTCAGAGCCCCCCTTTGCAAATCTGGGCCACTCTTCTCAGTGATAGTACCGTTCTGCTTATGAATGATTAAGTGGCTGGTGAAGATCAGCTCCTTTGGGAAAATGTAAACAAATATCAGCAGATATACCGTCTAAGTTTGACTGTGATCATCATCACTCATCCTCATCATGATATACAAGCTGTGACTTTTTAAATATGTTTGATTAATCCAGTAATTATTTCTAAAATGACATGAAAATTGGAAAACATCATAATATCACTGAGCCCAATATGATGTGTTTAAATTGCTTACATTGTCTCAACCAATGGTATGAAGTTCATTTTAAAATCATATAAGAACAAATGAATATAGATGGATGAACAACAAATATTGCAAAAAGTACATACTAACACACAAGTAGCAAATCAAAGTCAATAGTTAGTAATAATACGATACCTGAATTTCAGATCTGACATCAAACCAGTACCTTTCTTTAAAAAAAAAAAAATTCTTAAATAATAAATGTTTTTCTACACACCCTTTTTTTTTCATTAAACAAATGAAGCCAACTTCTTAAATATTAAACGTTGTTCACACACAAGCAGCTGTAAAAGCATTTTTCCCCGCAAAAAAGGTCTAAGATTAGACATTTTGATTTAAATCAGAAATTATCTGATCAAAGAATAACTTACCAAGATGTTGTTGTTTTTCTAAATTCACCGAGATAATTGAAATAGACCAAATCAAAGTGGCAGTTAAATGTATGAGGAATGTGTTGAAGTACATTTAGTCAAGTACTGTACCTAAGTAGTATTTTATGCTACTGTACACTTCAATTTGAAGAAAAATATTGTACTTTTTGCTGGATTCAGATAATTAACACAAAATATAAATCCACTTAAATGATGATTGTTTTACTATAAATTAAACTACCTAGCAGTATATAAAGGAATTAAAATTTCCATACTCCATATTTACCAGCTGCAACATTAAAGTGATGAACACATTAATGCATTTATTAATTATAATTCTGTGATATAAAATCTATGATTCGAAAATGACGCATTCTGCATAATGAGTACTTTTGACTTTAAGTATATTTAGATGCTAATATTTCTGCATTTCTAAGATTCAGAATGCAGGACTTTTACTTGTAGTTGAGTTTCACATTATAGTATTGTTATTAACTGAAGTAGAGATCTGAATACTTAAGTTATTAGTATGAAATTAAGTAAATTTATTCTTCTTTTTTTTTTTTAGAACATCGGTAAGAGGATGTCGTGCACGCAGTTCATCGGCAACCTGGAAGGACTGAACGTCGGCCAAGATTTTCCCAAGGATCTGCTTAAAGTAAGTCTAAAATAGCACACATGCACATGCTGTCTCGCACAGACACATCTGAAATGAGAGCGGGCAGACCGCGTGTGCCAGCATTGTATTGTCCCTCAGATCTGTACGCCTGAGCCTGGCTGTCTGGCCTGCGCTCACTGCCAGCTGGCATTAACCTCATCTCCAGAGGCCTCCAATCAGAGGCCTGCCTGCACCCGACACTTCCTGGTACACTCCAGCTGGAAGACTAATTGTTATGTGATGTGGAGCCACCCCTCGGGGTATCTGTGCGTGACTTCAGCAGCATTGGATTAGGCTTTTAGCTTAACCCAGTTGACTTTGGTTGCAATAGATATAGTGAACCATCAGACAGGGTTCAGACCGAGGCCTGGGGCCACGTGATGTGGTGAAATAACCCAATCAGTGGGGGCTGCCTGTCCATTGGTGCGCCTAATGATGATGCCGTTGATTAGTTTTGTCTGCAGAGTGGTCCGTCAACATGCCACAGGACGCCAGAGTGCAAGTCAACAAGTTGTAATGGGGTATTTATAATGCATGAGAGGGGGAGAGAGAGAGACAGAGAGAGAGAGAGAGAGAGAGAGAGAGAGAGAGGGATAGAGAAAGAGAAAGGGAGGCCACGTCCGTCGGCTGCAATGAATTCTGAAATGAAAAGCTGTTATTAAGGGCAGATAGTATCCATGCTAAGCGAGGCAGAGAGAGAAAGAAACAGTCTCACAGACGTGCATTAGATGTTTTATTAATGCTTGTATAGATCCAGGAACTGCCTTTTTAATCATGCCTTCCACTTTCCACAAGCTCTTTTATTCTCTTTCATTCTCAATGAGACTCTTTCTCACCCTCCAGCTACACTCTCTTTTCTCTCCTTCTCTTGTTCTCTGATTCTCTAAATGTTCTGCCGGCCCACTCTTACTTGCTCCTTATCTTGGCTCTGTTAAGCTCCCGTGCAGTTTAATCTCCATCTCCAGACTGTGTCTCGCTGCCACCTTTTTATCTGCACTCTTTCACCTCCACCCAGATCTGCCTCTCCACTCCTGACCTGTCATCTCTGTGCTCTCCTGTACCCCTGTCCTCCGCTGCACTTTCTTCTATTTTGGGTGTTGTGTCCCTTCTAAAGGTCTTACTAGGGAGTTTAAGGGATTTACTGAATCAGGTTGCACAATTAAAACTTTCCAACTACATTATGAGATGTGTTGGAATCCTTTCTTTGTACAGCATTTAGCTGAACCTTCAGTAATGTGAGGCTTCAGCAGTCTGAGTTGGTCAGATCAAGTTGGTTCTTCCAAGTGAATTGTCTTTTTAGCACAACATTCCCTTTTTTGAAGGAAAATTAGCTGCACAACAGTTGGCATTTACCAGCTTTATTTAACAACTCACCTCAATGGAAGAACTAGTTTTTATGATGCAACTTAGTCAAAAAATGTTTAAAGCATAAAGGTTCAAGGTGCAATGTTAATTTATTGTCATTGTACAACACAGGGTTGGGCAAATAAATGCAGTTTTAGTCCCTTTTGTGCTACATAAGTTACATCTCCTCTTAGTACCGTTTCCATTCATGTTTTTTTCCTCTTCTCCCCTTTTCTCTGTTATCTCTCCATCAGTTCCCACTACAAAATAACTGCCACCCCCCCTTTCTAAAATGACATGAAAATTGTAAAACATCATAATATCGCTGAGCCCAATATGATGTTTTTAAATTGCTTGCATTTTCTCAACCAATGATATGAAGTTCATTTTAAAATCATATAAGATCAAATAAATATAGATGGATGAACAACAACTACTGCAAAAAGTACTTAAATACTAACACACAAGTAGCAAATCTTCACAATTGAGAACTTGAACATGCAAATGTTTGAAATGTAGTTTTGTTTACAAATGTCTTAAAGTGTAACTTGGTTATCAAAATGTTATCAACTGTATTTAATGAATGGACTTATTGGACTCAGTAATAATACGATACCTGAATTTCAGATCTGACATCAAACCAGTACCTTTCTTTAAAAAAAACAATTCTCAAATAATACCTTTTCCATTCTTGTTTTTTTCCTCTTCTCCCTTTTTCTCTGTTATCTCTCCATCATTTCCTGCTACAAAATAACTGCCATCCCCCCGCCCCCCCTCCATCCTTGTATCCCTCATTTCCTCAACTCATTCTCTTGCTTTCCCATTTCCCCTTTCGTGTCTGGTATCTGTGTTTCTATGTGCTGTAAATACATTAGGAGTGAACCTGAGAAATCCCTCACTCTGTCTCATTTTCTCCCTGCTGCTCAGTCTGCACAACAACAACACACATGTACTGTATAGCTCACACATTGTCCCAAACTCAGCGCTTGTCACCTTTGTCGCAACAGCATCATAGCGGCCATTGTGCTTCCATCACATCTTTCGTTCGTTTCTCTACCACCCATCTGTCCCTAATTATTTATTTATTTATTCTCTCTACTTTTCCATCTAGATTTTAATTGTCATATCTGCCTTTACATATGTATCTACACCATCTAGTGTTAAACTGTGCATAAAAAAAGAAAAAAATCTCTGAAACATTGTCCCGGCTGCACGGCAGTGAAAGACGCTTGATATTTTAGTGAATATTCAATACATTACAATACAATGCAGCAACATGTAAATGATAAAAATGGTGTCATTATTTTTCCTACAAAAAAGGGTTGTTGTTTTTGGCGGACGTGGGGGGTTTACAAGTTTGGAAAATAGAGTGATCACCTCTTGAAGAATACCTTGATCAGATATTTATTTATTACTAGATTGCACAGCAGCAAGTGTTGTATGTTTTTGTCCTTAGCAATGCTAGCAGCATGGCTCTTATCAATATCAACGTCTGTCTGTCTGTCGGTCCATCCATCCATCTTCAACCGCTCATCCGGGGTCGTATCGGCTTCACTCTACACCAACGCGGTAGAGTGAAATATCTTAACAACTATTTAATGGATTGTGATGAAAGCTTGTTCAGACTTTCATGTTCCCCAGAGGATGAACCCTATCGGTGCGTTCACACCGGACGCAAAGCCAATGTTTCATGCAGCGCCATTACATATAAAGTGAATGCAAAGACGCGAATAGACGCAAATTCGCGGCAGGAATTTTGCGCCATTCACTTGAGTTGAACAATTAGAGAGAAACATTGCCGTGACACTGTGTTGCAAAAGCCTATCAGCTTTGAGATTCTCCTCTATTTATAACTGTGTGTGTACAAACCCCAGACTGTCTACGGTACAAACAATAATGTCACTGCTGTATTTATGTCCAAATGACGATATTTTGAGTGGCAATGGAGCAACAATGTTAGCTTAACCTAGCCCCTGAACCGATCTCCATTCAGAAAACAAGCATTTTAAAAGATTTTTGTTTTTCAACTTGCCGACAGACCTGACAAAGCATTAATTCAGTCTTTTTACGAATCGGTATCATTATGTAGTTATTTTGGTATCTATTTGATACCGTTTATTGCAATTAAATCACGGGAAAATCTGTTAATTTTGGGTTGATACCACTGTAGTAAACAAGTTTAATTCAGCCGACGTATGATTTGCTAGAGACGGTGAATACAGCTTGGAGAAATTCAATGAGCAGTGTGTGTGTGTGTGTGTGTGTGTGTGTGCGCGGATGATCTTATGAAGCCAAACACAACGGCGTTTGATTTCCCGATGAAGCTGGGACTTCCACAACATGTATAAATAAGTAATTGTGCTTATTTTGGCCATGGTTGGTGAAACGTTGTTGGTATCTACATTGAGGTAAGCCCCGCCTCCTCTAGCGCAAGTGAATAAACACAAACTTTTCCTCTAGCCCCACCAGCAGGTTGACATTTGGGCTTTTGAGTGAAATATCTCAACAACCACTGGATGGATTTCCATGAAATCCGGTTCAGATAATCATGGTGCCCAGAGGATGCCACAATTACTAACTATATTAATCCTAACCCATACGCAGAAGTCATGTAATAATTTTAGTCCTGTGCTGATCGGTGTCTCTTTGATTTGTGGGAGTTTTTTATTATGTTTTCGGGTTGTCTGTCCGATATGTTTACTGGTTTTCTGCACGTCCCTCCTCACGTCTGCCCCATTCTCAAGATCACATAGCTTAGGAACACGTTGAGGGAATTTCTTTCAATTTGGCACAAACAACCACTTAGACTCAGAGATGAACTGATAAGAACGTGGGGGGTCGATTCTAAATCACATGAGGTCCTCTGGTAATACTAGTCCTGTGCGAATAGGGCTTAAGTTGGTCCTCTGACTTTTCTTCAATACTTTGGTTAATGACCAAATACCTGCAAATAATGACCTTCCCCTCAGAGTCAGAAAATATTGGCACGGCACAAAATGATTTATACAACTTTTCTTTTTCAAACTAAATACAAATACAATACAATACAACTAATTGTAGTGTTTTCCAAGCTATTTCAAGTCTTTTTTAATAAAATAATGTAATGATGCATTTCACTAAGTCACTAAGGTTTGACTTTTGGAGACAAACTCTGCATTAACGTGGGCCACATCTATCATAATAACAATAGAATGGGATTTGTATAAGACTGTCCCATATGTTAAAGCTTTACTCTGAGGGACAAGAAACACTGCTGAGCCCTGTAGCTAAAAACAGAACTCAGCTGCCTTCTGGACTGGAAAACAATAAGAGGAGTTTTGCGTCCCCATGACACCTCCTGCCACCTCTGTCCCTCAGGTACACTACCCTCCTGTTTCATCATCAATTAGCTCCTTTCTTTCTGTATTTTCTTTTCTTCTTTTCTAGCTGGTATTGCTTCCATAACTCTCGCAATTTTTGCATATTCGTCCTCTCTTAATTATTCGCTCTCCTTCTCTCTCAGCTTATTTTGATTAAAACCTGTGATATGACTCCCATTAACGCCACAAAGAGCTTAAACAATCAAAAACATGGGAAAAAAAAGCGAAAATTGAAAAGACAAACCAGGATGGCATATATATATATATATATATATATATATATATATACAGACACTAATCACAAGAATGGGACACAGCTGGAGAGGGCAGGCAAAGACACAAGGGTGCACGGTGATTAGACACAGGAGGATCAAATCAGGGAAGGGCAAACAATCACAGGAGAGAAAACACAAAAAGACAGGAAGTAAAACTAGACATGATACAAGGGGAATGTACTTTACAGAATAAAACAGGAAACATGAAAACCAAAATCATGACACTTGTCTTTTTACTTAGGAGTTTATAGAGTTTTCTTTGTTGAGAACAGCTTCCTGCTGCGGCTAAAAATGCTATGAGAGTGAACCAAAACTGTAAAGTTGCATAATGGAAAAAAACTAAAAGATGAGCTGAAAGAGGCTAAAACTCTCTATCAAGCTTAGGGGAGCTGCAGAGTCGGGTGATAATTCTTTGTGTATCACTACGACTGACTCCTTTCACATTGACCGAACTCTTGAGATGTGTTCAGACCAAATGCGGAGCGGATTTTGGCCTCACGTAACTCGCGCGAATACGGCCGCTGAATTTCTTTTTTTTAATTTAATTTAATGCTAACTTGGTCCGTAGTAACTACAACCGATACCTGGAATTGTGAATTTTTCCCCATTATTTCCATATTTCCATAACTTGCATGGAAGCGTATTTAGTAAGGATTTTATCTCTACCGACTCCATTATCGATTCCTCTTATGGATCCCTCCTTATCAATTCCTTTTTAAATTGTTAGGTGGGAAAAAAAGTGCATACAAGCTTGGCTTTTAATGGTATTTTTTACTTTTTTATTGTCATCCGTAGTGGTTATTTGCATCAAAACACAATTCAAATTATTACGAAAAATAAATGACTATTTTTATTTGAGTATTTGCCTTAAATCTTGGTATTAGTGGTTTTAATTATGTATTATAAGCTGCTTATAGCTAGTGTTAGGAAGTTAAACACGTCATATTTCCCTCACTAATATCTATTTTATACTGCTGTAAAAACATCTCCTTCAAACTACTGTATTTATTCAAGGATTAAATCATATTTTAATTTTCAGCCAGATGTTCACGTAACTTGATTGAAAGTTGATTGCAATGATTGAGTTTTGCTAAATTTAAATTGCATTAAATGTTCTTAAAATATGAAAAATGACAATATGATTGAACTGAGCTAATAGGTGTGCATGTCACTACATCCCACCAGTACCAGGATGGATGGAGGTTATACAGAGTGTAGCTAAATACAGCGCAGCGCACATGTCCGTTCGAGTACTGGTGCTTGTTTATCTCAATCAGTGTGTTCTCGTTCCAGGATTCATAATGAGGCAATAAACTATTTTAATGCACTCCAGAGGATATTTCCTGCACAGTTTCCAACACCAGACTATCAGTCAGCAGAGATGTGATATACTGCTTATAATCCAAGCACAGAGGCCAGTCAACAACTCAGCAAACATTCATTCTCAATCCAAAACAAGTCAATTATGGTTAATAACAACCTGGCTCTTATCATCTAATAACATATAAGAACCAATCTGGGAACATCTATAAAAATTGTGCGTTGTGTGTTCAGACAATCATTCAGGTTATCCAAACTTATTCAGAAGAGAAAATAAAACTCTAAAATGGTCACCCAAAAAATATCCATCACAGTTTACAGACAAAACTTCTGTTTCAACTTTGACTTATTGTGCAAGTTTTCCAGTGCAATGAGGAAATATTAGCAACATTTACAGTTTGACCAGGTTCAGTTTTACCTCCAAATAAAGTGGTTTAGATCATCTGTACTCTATACATATATATATATATATATATATATTGAAGTAGCCGGTAGTTGTATCAATGTCTGTATGAAGTCAACAACTGACTGACAAATCAAATAAAGTACAATTCAATAATATTGCAACAATAATTAGTTTGCACTGGAGGGATTATAAAAAAAATAAGTAGCCTACTCGAATGATGTATACATGTTATTTTCTTATTTCAACAAAGATAAAGCCCGCATTTAAAAAAAAAAAAACATAAATAAAAAACATAACAGGGAGCTTTTAAACATTTTTTTATAAACTGCGTAATTTTAGAAACATGAAATAAAAAGTGTAGCTTGAGTTTTCCTTTTTCTTCTTTTTATCTCAATCCATTTTATAATAAATAATCTCGACACATCTTAACAATTGATCAGCTTTTACACCTCCTTTTATCTTTCCTTCCCTCTTATGTTCCACTCCCCAACTTGCAATCATTTGAAGTCTGGCCTTGAATGGAGTTAGTGCCATTCTCATACACACTCACGCTGAGCCTGGAATGATATTTGGTTTTAATAATGTTCATAATGAAGAAAGCTGCCTCACATCTTTATTCTGAGCCGAACATGGTCAATACGTTCAGGGCTACTTGCTGTCTCCGAGACCAATTGTGTTTTGTCTCGTAGTGGCGCTTAACATTGTTGCTTCTATTAATCGTGTGTGTGTGTGTGTGTGTGTATCTCACCAACTAGAGTCACACGGCTTTTTTGGAATGCACAGATTTGATTGGCTGCATAGCGTCACGTGAGATGATTTACAACGCATGCAATTGGTCTGTGGGCTGCTCAACTGGCGGCGGTAAAATTGAAATGCTTCATCATAATGTCATAACTCTCAATATTTTATCGGCTATACAGTAGTACCAGTTCTGCCTATTAGTGACCTCGGCACTGAAGGGTGCCTCGGCCATTGCCAAAGCATTGGTATTTGACGCCCTGGGAGTGAGAGCAGGCCGGAAACAGCTAGCCTGAAGGTAACAAAACCTCTAAACCTGACGAGTTAAAACGCTGTATCTCTTTTGTTTAACTGATACAAAAAACAAAGGTTAAAAACAACAATTCAGTGTTTTATGGGGGGTTGTGTGCCAGACTATTTCTTGGCAACCATCGAAAATGACTGCTCAGAGCCAAAACACAGTCCGTCACCTAACCTAAGCTATAACATGTTGATGAGAAAACTTTAGAGGTGGACAGGTAGGACAGTTGGACAGAGCCCGGCTAGATGTTTCCCTCTGTTTCCAGTCTAATCAACCTTCCTATTCAACCGATAGATATGAGAGTGGTCTCCATCTTCTTATCTAACTCTCCATCAGAAAGGATGGAAGTGTACTTCATAAAAATGTCACTATTTGTTTAAGAATTTGTCTTCATTAAAAATACGCCTACAAATCGAAAAGAAACAAAAAATGCTCGTAAGCCTTCCTTGTAAGTGGATTTTTATGAACCAGAACACTGTACTTTAATGTATTTGTTTGCTTGCTCATGCTTACTCAATTGTGTCAGACTTTGTCTTTTTGCAGCACTGCGGTGTTTGGACCTAACGTGTCCATAACTGATGAGTGGCTCACTGTTTGTGCAATTACCAAAAACTAAATGATTAAAACTTGTGGTCCCAATGCCACTATAAGCTTTTAAGCCTTCATAACCCCTTCATGTTTCTCTCCCAGCTTGCATGGGAAACATAGCTATACCGCAGCTCCCTGCAGAATCTGAAGCTCTGGCTGCCGGCCCAAGCTAGTGCTTTAGAGAAAACTTTCCTCCTTTATTGTGAGGCTCAGAGATGCATAGGTTTGCACTCTCTCTCTCTCTCTCTCTCTCTCTCTCTCTCTCTCTCTCTCTCTCTAGCACTGCTCAGGGCTTAAAGCTTGAAGTGGGAGCTAATGATGCACTGAAGTAGGTTACCAGCCCGCATTAGAGCAGGAGAACAAATTCTGCTGAAATGAAAATGTTGTACAGCTCAATTAAGACGCCCGAACCGCCCTCTTCAAACAGTAATTAGGTGCACTGATGTTATCGATTGTGTAGCAGCGTCGATGGTGAGGCAAAAAGACGGATGACTTATTTGCTTTTTGTAAGTGAGGGAGAAGAAATCTTTCTCGACTGTGTCTGTGAGACAACCCTGCTCTCACCCAGATAAAATGACGGAAGGAGAAGGATGTTCAGTAAATAAAAACAGTTTAATGGTGTGTCACGGTAGGCTTTTCAGGCAAAACAAAAACACTGTTCCAACACAATCTCTCTAAAGCGTTCACACCCGAACACTCTCTCTGGCTCCTTGTCAGTCGTATGAACCCAGCTGACTGCAAGAGACCAGAACCAGGTTATCACCACGCTTATATTGTGTGACCGATTACCGGATTCTGTCCAACTGTCTAATCTCCAGCTGAGACACTCCCATCTCTCCTCCAGCAGCCAGCGCCGTAACCACACCCCACTGCCACATACCCCCACCGCCCGACTCAGGCCACGATGCGCCGGCCGCAAGCTGACTGACGGGGGAAAAACACATCAGCAAAACGCCTTTGCAATGAGGCAACGTCTGCTCTCTGACCTGGTAAAAGATGGCCGTCACAACAGACCAGGGCTGGTTTCTCCCTTTTTATTACCTCCAGTCCCAGCTCATCTTTCTCAACCACCGTGGTGGCCAGAGAAGCAGAGGCCACCTCCCTCCATGCTTTGAGGAGATTGAGTCACTTTTGGGGTTGCTGGCGGGTGAACCAGCTGACATGATGCGCTCGACCGCTTCACATCCGTGCGAATGCCCGGCCAATAAAATCGGGCTATGATTCGATGTAGTGTTTTGTCATACCCTAGATGACCGGACATGGGGTTATGATGAAATCATTTCCTGACGGCTCCTTGGCACCAACAACTGGTTGTTTTCTTCTCCTGTCTGTGTGTCACGGCTCACACAATACAATCAATCCCTAATCACTGAGTGTGGGGTGGGTTACAGTATGACCTGGTCGAAAGCATGGCAAAGTGTTTCATTCTGGGACTGTTTGAGTCCGCCGGGGAAAGGAAAGATGGTCCTCCGCGAGGACAACCAGGGCCTCGATGCTGATTGGACGGTGACACTTGACCCAATTCGCCAAGGAGGACGGCAGGCTGACAACAAACTGCTCCAGCGCCACCTACTCTACGATGTCCTCTGCGGAGTTGGTCCCCGGCCGGAGCTAGCGCCTTGGCGCATCAAGGAGTTGCTGCGTGTAGGAGAAGGGGCGGCCAGCGTCCTCGAAGGGGATAGCCCTCCGCAGCTGGTCATAGATGTTTCGAGAGGATGCTGGCAGGCTGTGTGCCGCTAGCTGTGCTTCCCCGGAGAGTAGGGGCAGCAGCCGCAGAGCCCACTCTTCCCTCGGCTACCCACACGCCACCGCTGTGCCCTCGAAAATGTCCAGGTACACCTCCAGGTCATCCTCGGTGGTCATCTTCTACATGGTGAGGTGCAGCGGTCGGGGTGGGCTGGTCACCGGTTCGCCCTTCCGAGTGGCATTATGTCACTGCTGTCAGTCTGGCAGCAGCTATGAATGGTTCTGAAATCTGCACACCTCAGTGCCAGTGTTTTCGATGGCCTCGCCAGCCTGGGCGAAGACGAGTAGGACGTGTTTGAGAAGGGAGAGAACCTGAAAGACAGATGAACGCACAAACTCATATCAGTACCAATTTACATATTCAGTGCGTACAGAGAGGAAATATCAGTTAAAACTGTAATACACGTGATTTTTATAAATGTCACCGTGGACATTTTTCCTGACTATACTTGCAAACTTTTACTTAATTAACATTTTGAATGCAGGACTTTTACTTGTAACAGAGTTATCTTTTTATTTATTTATATATATTAATTCTTACAGTCTGGTATACTTAAGCAAAGGATCTGAATACTTCCTCCACCACTGGCCAAGGGACAGACTGTCCTCTCCTCAGGGAGCTGCTTGAACACTCAGCAGAAAAATCAATTTTTAACAAAACATTTCAGCTATTTTCACTCCAAACCTGAACAACTCCTTTTTTCCTCTCCTCTTCCTCATACAGCATACTGCCTGCGTGTTTAGTAGAGTAATGTTGCTTTATTCATGGAGAATGGAACCAGTCACATTAAACTCCATGAAAAAATAATGAATTGTCCATTTCTTTTAAAACTGTCTGTGCTCCAGATCAACCTTTATTTTAGGTTTCGAAACCAAAACCAAAAAACGAATGTCTCAACTAAGAAGTATTGTGTATTTATCAAAGCCTGATATATCGTCTTCCTCCGTGCCATAGCGCTCCATTGTTATCCATAAACTGTTAAAAACACATAAATGAGCTTCACTGTTACACTTGGTGACATGTTCCTTCATTACCATGAACACACACACTGAATCCCACATACACCGTCCTGCTGCCACAAATAATCACTCGAGCTCCAAATGTGGATAAATCCACAACTGAAAATAGTCCCCAAAAAATATTCTCGTGTTTGAGTAACGTTTCATAGAAACTACAGTGCCCTGCTTTTCCCCCAGCGGCTTGGGGATTTTGGAACGTAATAAGAGATGTAATACCTCATTACTGGCTTTGGTCTTTCCATAGAATTTGTTGATAATAATAAATATCACCAGCCTCATCCTTGAAATGTGAAATAAAAACCCATTTTTTTATGTCTTCATTGAAAAAAAAGTACTTTGAGATATAAACCTGAGCAAAAATCTAAAAAGAATAAAGAAATATACTGTACTGCAGCTATCTTTTGTCTTAACAAAAATCTAAAGGCGTTGCACTGAAGCGGGAGCACTTTATTGTCATATTCACAACTATAACATTGTTGTTGGCAATGCAATAAAATGTCAGAAAATAGTGAAAAATGTCCATCCCAGTTCCTCAAAGTCCAAGGTGATGCCTTTTAAATGTCTTGTTTTGTCAGTCCAAAACCCAAAGATATTCACTTTGATATGATATGAAAAACAGAGAAAAGCAGGAAATCTCCATATTTGAGAGGCTGAAATAAATCTAATAAATCAAGACAAAGTTTTCAATCTGGATATATTCTTTAAAGTAATTACATTTCTCCATTGAAACCAAGCTGCAACCTCTAGTCCTGTAAAGTGAAGCCAATGTGGAAGTGCCTTAAACCTGCATTCTTTCCAATGGCCAATAGGTATAATCCATTATAGGATAGGATAATCCATTTCTGATTGTATAGAAGTCTACGAGGCAAAAACCCTACTTCTCGATTTATTACCTCCGTAAACATTTTCCTGACGTGTCTATGGTCTCAATCGGTAGTTTCAAGTCTTCTTCGTGTTTTTACAGCCTGGTTGTTGTCCTTGTTTTTGTCTTGCAACTTTAATACTTTCATAGTTACATAATTGTAACAGTTCGGTTGCATAAAAATGTCTTGTTCAACATTTGGTGGTGCTTAGCTCCACCCTCTCGTGTCACTGCTGGTTCCAAAAAAACCAAGATGACAACGGACAAAACCCAAGATGGCGAAGGCCAAACTCAATGCTTCAAAATGGTATCCCACAAACCAATGGGTGACGTCATGGTGACTATGTCCACTTCCTATATACAGTCTGAAACGTATACAAAACGCCTCATGGTTGCAGCAAAAAACAGACACTGACTGAGATACAATCTCACACATTTTTACTCTGAAAAAAAACAAAAACAAAATATAGTGCTGGTGAGGGGGAAGGGGCAGAGAGCGACGTAGTGAAAAAGCAAGAAGTGTGAAGAAGAGACAGCTGCTGAGGTCAGCGGAGACGTGAGGCTGTGGACACTCTCCCCCTCTCCCCGAGCTGTCGGTATATCTCCATGAGGGACAGAGGGAGAGATTTAGACAGGATGTGAAATATTGAGTGGGATGGAGAGACTGACAGCAGACAGGAAAACTGATGTAGGGCATAAGGCAACAAAAACAAAATATTTATTTTTGCTTTTTACTGTCGTTTGGTTTGATTTTGGCAAGCAGGTGTTCTTAGTTGTGCCGTTTGTTTGAGTAATTTGGGGTTAAGTTCTTTGCTCTGAGGCACCGTGATGGTTTTCTTGTGATTCAAGCTTCTGCTGCCCACAGAGTATAAGGAAGGGAGGACTACAAAGACAGACAGACAGTGACAGACTCTTAGCACCAAAGCTTTTCGCTCCTCCTGTAACAGTCTTGATGCAGGTTGTGTTTGGTTTTGCAGTCAAAGATAAGCTACCCCCGGCTCGCAGATGTTCCTTTCTTTTCCCTCGTCATGAAGTCACAGCTCGCCAACATGTCCGTCCTGATGGTGACTGTGAAAAGACAGACACTGGTCATGAGGGATGAACTGTTTTCTTCAGTCACAGCACCCATTAAACTTTTATTACAACACTTTAAATTTAGCAGGGGCATGGAATACAGACCGAGAGCAGGACGACTAGCATGAGGCCGTCAATTGAACACAGACTGATTCAGGTGCAGTTCGTTACACAAAGGTTTAGGCGCATTAATATATAAAAGAAACAACAACAAAAAAGGAACAGAAAAAAGTACAGAGTTACATTCTGTGGGTTGGAACAATCTCATTTCATCCGGTGTGTTTCCCGGTGTTGGAATGTAACAAAGTCTATTTGCTCAAGTTCTGTTCTTAAGTACAAATTTGAGGTACTTTAACTTTACTGATGTATTTCTATTTTATGCAGCTTTATACTTCCACTCTATTAAATAGATAGGTAAATATTGTACTTTAAACTCCTTTTTATTTGTCTGACAACTTGGGTTACTTCTCAGATTACAGTTTTTCCTCCCCTTCCTGTCCAGTAAAAACCATATATCTCCAGATGTGTTGATTTTGAATGTATTTTATAAGCTGCATCGTCACAGAGCTGAAAGCAGGGCTTTTTTTCTGAGCTCATGAAAAGTTAACTATTTAGAGATACGTGGTTCTCACCCATGAAAAATGTGTCCCCTAGGTGAAGTAGAGACACTCTTGCAGGAAGTAAGAGTGCTGTGATCCAGTTAGTTTGATGATGATACTTTGGTAAAAAAATTGCATATGATCCCTTTTCTTTTTTCAATAAATCAATAAATAGCTGATATATTTTTGGTTTCTCTAGTTTTTATAATATAAAAAAATCTATTGTTTTTAATATTGACACTGTTTTTCACTTTGTGAAGAGGTTCAAAGTCTTAAGATCACTTAATTGTACATGTTAAAACAATTTACGTTATATGAAGGATAACATTGTGAAACTCAACTGGTTTGTTTTGATTATAGATGTAAAAATCAGTCAGAGCAATGCTCATTAAATCTCGTTCACACTCCTGTAGCTCACATGGCTCCTTTTACTCAGTCTCACGTCAATAATTCTATTTGACCGATTTCTCTTGGGGGGGAACCTAATTCATTTGTCTTGTAAGCAAAGCTCTCTGTCAGACGCTTCATTTTCTTCGTCACCCCATTTTCTTTCCTGCTTCCACTTCTTTCATCATTTGGTTTTTGTTTTTGTTTCTGGTAGCTTTTGATAATCGAGAGGAATTTGAAGATCTGGCTCCATGTCAGTTTTATCGCACTTTAAGTGTTCTTTTTTTGGATTTACAACGATTTATGTTTGGTGTGCTTTTTTTATTTATTTTTTTAGTTGGGAATAGTTTCACGGAATGCAAAGAAAATTTGGGGTTTAACATTTAGAATCACTTAGAAATGCCATAAATCTGTATGCTGTGATAAAGTAGTGTGTGTAGGCATATTGTTGATTATTGTGAGGCTTTTTAGAAGGCATTCAATTCCAATCACTAATCATCAGAGGCATTGCAGCAGACTAAAAGGAAAAGTGTGAATATGGTTTAATAAGTATGCTTGTTTGTAGTGCATTCAAAGGAATAGTTGCAACAAGTTTACACACCAAGAGAGAGATTCATATAACGCCCATATCTGTGCTTTAAAGCGGCTAAAATCAATGGTTTTATATTAACAACGGATAGGGGATTCACGATTCTCCAAATCCCAAATTTAAATAATTTATATGAAATGTAATAATAACTTGTTTCACCGGGGAACAAACTAGGTTACACAAAAACAAAAAGCTTGAGTTTCCTCAGCTGCAAAAAGCCACCAGATCCTGAACTGATTTTTTTCTGTCAACAACTTTGTGGTTTACATAACTCACAGGTAAGCAAAATGTTGCCACATGGTGACTTCTGGGAAGCAGGAGGATTTTCCAGTTCTGTTGTTTCTCCTTTAATCTCTGACTCTAGCAGTGGCCTTGGTGTCTTGAATAATGCAGCCGCAGGCTCCCGGTAAGCTACGCTATGTTGTCTTTGCGCTGCCGTCTGCTGTAAACTGTGCTGTGTTGTCTTTAAGCGTCAATATCCTGGTAAACTGCACTGTGTTGTCTTTGAGCTGCCGTCTGCTGTAAACTACGCTGTGTTGTCTTTTAGCTGCGGTCTGCTGTAAACTGCGCTGTGTTGTCTTTGAGCTGCCGTCTGCTGTAAACTGTGCTGTCTTGTCTTTTAGCTGGAAGCTCCCGGTAGACTGCGCTGTGTTGTCTTTTAGCTGCAAAGCTCCCTGTAAACTGTGCTGTATTGTCTTTGGCTATAGCACCAAACAACAAACAGACAAAGTTAGAGACTAGCTGGTGAACACTGTAACGTGTGAAGCAGCTAAAGAGCCAGATACATTTGCCAGGAGTTGGTGGAGACCAAAACAGAACTAAAAGCAGAGTGGACTTACATTCGTCAGGCGGACAAAGATTCCTAAAAAATGCCAATGTAGCTCCATATTTGTGGTAAACATGCAGCTGTTTGCTAACAAGGTCGCTTCTGCAGCCCCTAAGTAGCCAAAAATAACTACATATTGCAGGTTAAAGTATAAAGACAGAGTCCACAAACATTTAGCCGAGTTAAGCATTAATCCTGGACATAAAGTTGTCCAGTTAAAAAAATACACCTGTGTTTGTAGGTGTATTTTTTTCTCAATTAGTTGCCAAGAAATAGCTCATGTATCTAAATCCCGCCAACTAATTTCTAATTCTTACATTTCTCTGTGATGGTTAAAACAAAGAAGATACAACATGTTTATTAGTGAGTTTACTGTGTAATTAGGTGTATTTAGAAATGTTGGACAGAGCCAGGCTAGCAGTTACCCCATCTTTATGCTAAGCTAGGCTAACCACACCCTCACTCCAACTTACTAATAGGAATGGACATTTCGGGAAATTTTCCTACCAGTTAATACACTCCTGAAAGCACTGGTCTTACCGATTACACAGGACATTTCACAAGAGAAGACATTTGTCGCTCCATATCTGTATAGCGCTTAATTTCTAGTTTAATAAAAGCAAAACGACAGTGGGACCGCTGGGAAAGAAATGTTATCGGTGCCCGAACACCGTGTACTAGTACTAAACACATAGACCTGAAACTGACATTCATTTTCTCATGTCACTTTCAGAAAGATAGCTGATTCTTCCCAAAATGTTGAACTACTCCTTTAATTCACAGTAGTGCTGAATACACACACCTGGTTTACACACCTTTTCACACTGTCCCTTTGCTGCCGATTTTTTTTTCCTCCTCTCACCTTAGTCAGTCTCTCCCACAAGACCACCACTGAATACTAATTTGCCATTGCCAGTATATTTAAAAAAAAGAATGCATGTGTGTGTAACCTTGCCTGTGTGTGTGTGTGTGTGTGTGTGTGTGTGTGTGTGTGTGTGTGCATGCGTGCGTGCGTGCGTACGTGCTTGCGTGCGTGTGTGTGTAAAAGCGGCAGACTGTGATTTGCTGGCTATGACTGAGAGAAGGAGGAAGGGAGGGAGAGAAGGAGGGAGGGAGGTACGCATTGACGAAGCGAAGGCAGAGAGAGGCAGAGAGAGCAGGAGCACCGTCCCTATCAGCTTCGTTTTCGCTCTGCGATTTAGGCAGCCAGCTCTCCTTTCCTCTCCACCTCCTCCACCTCCTCCTCCTCCTCCACCTCCTCCTCCGCAGCAGCAGCAGCAGCAGCAGCAGGAGGGAGAAGGGAAGCAGACAAGCGCTGGATTGGACGTGAAATATTGCAACAGATAAGATAAAGCAGGCATCCACACACACGAAGACGAGGAAGGCATGGGGGACATCGCAGCAAGAGAACGGCATTTTTCCCCCCTGACACCCACAACCGCCGAACGTACGATGGGAAGGGACTGAAACCAAAGAGAGTGTGAGAGAAAAGACTCAGAAGTGGATCACACAGCAGATCACAGCGGACCTCCACACATGGACAGAGAGCAGGAGGAAGAAGTGAGATAATCTGACAATCAGCACTGTCACTGTAAAACTGATGGTATCCATTTTACAGTGGGAGCAACAGGAACATTCAGTGCTAAATCTCTGATTCTTCTACACCCGCCTCTTTGTTTAAGTATTTTCTTCTCTTTAATTCATATCGTATTTTCGGGTTTGTGACGAAATTGAGCGTGCTCTTTGGATTTTCTACTCTGAAGTCCGAAGGCGGCTGTCCTTCCCTCCCACCCCTTTGTATCTCCCTTCTTTTTTTTAAAATTTTTTTTTTAGGCTAACTGTGTGTCTGTGTTAATATATGCAAGAGCTTATTGTGTGTGTATTTTACCTCCTTAATTTCCGCATTTTGCACCCATCTGTTTCATGCTGGCTGTCCGTTCACACCTCTGCCAGTGTTTCATACCATCTGTGAAAGTGTCAGCTTGGGTCCCTCTGTGTGTGTGTGTGTGTGTGTGTGTGTGTGTGTGTGTCTGAGTGTGTACCTCTGAGTGCAGGTTTAAGGATCCATCTCTGTACTGTATTGTCACTGGCATTCGCTAAAAGGTGGCAGCTGGACAGGTGTCACCTTTATTCGGGTAACTTGGCAGAGGCTCCTATCCTGCTAAGGCCGTGTGGAGAGAGCGTGTTCTCCTGGAGAAATTCCACATTTAACTGCCTTGAACTGCAGTTTATTTCCCATTTAAACTTCATAGACCAGCCCGAGCACTCGCAGTGGAAGACAGGGGCTGGATTTATTGTTACCTGCAGAGTTGAGTTGCAGCACAGGAGGCGTTTGTTTCATGTATAATACATGGCTGCCTTATCAATAATTCACCGTCATGTGGGCACCCCGGTGTTGCCTGGTGGGCGCTGATCAAGACTCTCAGGGGCGAGACTGTTGGGGTTTGATGCCTGCTGATCGGCGCTGACAGCAGCCTGATGATGTGGTGCCTCCCTCCGCGCTCTCTGCTGATCACCGGCTGCTTTCAGTCGCAGCTGAATTCACTTCCAGCTGTCTGTTGACACATCAGCATCTACTGGAGCCGACAAACCTCTTTTCACACTTTTTATTTCCTTGGATCAACTTTATTTTCTGAAAGACTTTTAAAATATAGACTGAAACATTTTGACAGATTTTAAATGTCCAGCATTTTTCGGACGGTGCGCCGTCATTTCTGAGCATGATCGGTGTTAACAGTCTGCACTCTGCAGGGCGCCTACGCTCACGTTCTCTTTGCACCGTGCGCTACGGAAGAGACTTCCGGATGATGGACCCGTTCCGCTATCCCAGAACCCCACGTTCACGTTCACTCAAACCCCTGGTGTTTCCAGACCTGCTGGGGAAGGCTCAGGACGGACAGAATCACCCGCAGGCCAGAAAGAGGAGGAAGGTAGCGAAAACTGTTGATTATTACCTGTTACTTTGACTTTGTTTATCATCACAAAAGTGCTGCTGATTCCACTTATGCAAATCTGATCCACCCAAAATGCAGAGATTCATTATTTTTTCATGCTTTATTTCATGACATAACAAATGACATCTTACCCAACATAGCCGGAACAGTGGTGTGGACTTGAGTCATATGATTTATGTGATGACTCTATTCGAGAACATCAAAAAGACTTGCAACTCTACTTGTGACTTCACTTGGACTTGAGATTTTGTACTCGAAAAAATACTTGATACCTTCCCTTAAAGCCCAAAGAGTAAAAGAGATATTATTTTCAAAGTGTGCCATGAAAATGAATGAATTTCCTGAATCAGCTAATGTTAACGCAGTTCATTCCCAGCAAGTCGTCTCTTTACTTCCCAGATCCACTTTATTTGAACCAATTCAAAAGCATCCAATTAAGTTGCAAGAGAGAACCATGAAGAACTAATGTGACTGAGCGGCAGTCGGACATTTTCTTTACCAAAGATGATTTTGTTTGCGTCAGTCTCCACTTGGGACTTGAGTGCAAAGACTTGAGACTGACCTGTGACTTGCAAGACAATGACTTGGTCCCACCCCTGACATTGAATAATAGCTCTTCACTTCAGGAGGGTTTTCATTGTGGATTCCTTATTGCGACCACGTCTTAGTTTAGTTATAATCCTCACACAACTAGCCATTATTGCTTTACACATTCTGAGAGTAGTATGGTAGTATTGTATTTAGTATTGATTCAACATCAGTTTGTATACATCCACATATGGAGTGTGGGGCGTTTGATGAAGGAGATTGGTTGACTGCCAGCTCCGTACAGCAGGTTGTGTAAAGCCACCACTCAAGGCTAATGGCTCTCATTTGCTGGCACTCGTGACGTTGATGTAGCAAGTAGGTGAAGGTGACGAACATCCATCCATGTCTCAACGACTCCAGACTGAATGAGTCTGACTGATGTTCTCCACCTCCATCCATTTGCCTTTTTTTTTTTTTTTTTACGTACCTCCCTCTTTATCCTTTAAATGAGTCCCTCTGCTGTTGATACTCTTGTGTTTACAGTAAGGGGGGATTTTATTTTTTGCACAAATGGGAAATATTCTTCAGGAATAAACTCAGCTGTAACACAGTTTCACTTACACTAAATCTGCCCCATGTTGGCTCGGGTAAAATATAGCAACATGTGCATACGTACATATCAATCGCAAGAAAAACTTAAAAATAAATAAGATGGTATCCATTAAAAAAAGTCATTATTACTGAATCAATCGACAGAAATAACAATTTTTTACAGATTAATTGTGAAAGATGCACAAACATTCATTAGTTCAAGCTTCAAAATGTATTGTTTGTCTTATGTGATAATAAACTGAATATCTTTTGGGGCTGGGAATGTTTGTCGGACAAAACAAGCAATTCAAAGGAAAAGTTCAACCAAAAACAATATAAATTGTATGTATTATTCAGCTCTCTATGGTCCCAGAAAAAGTTTTCTATCAAATGGCGTTGAAAAAACGACGGCATATCAGCGCAAACAGATCAGTCCGAACAAAAGACCACCGAAAACCTTTCTGAAACGGAAATCCAAACACAACTGTTTTCTTTAAAAACTATTGCTAAACAGAGCGCAATATAAACAAACAATCTCTAATGTTTTTTGGGTGAACTATTCCTTTAATAACCTCACCTTTTTAGCAGTTTTCCTTAGTTTGGAACATTTTATAAACCTAATTAAGAAAACGTCATTTGGTTGCAGGGTAAACGCCTTCTAGCCACAGCTCTAAGTTTTGTTTGAAAATGAAGCTGCTTTCTTCACTTCTGCAGCCAGAATATGTGTTGCTGTTGTGGCAAATCAGTTAAACTTTTTACAGCTTACAAATTCACCCTTAATATTTGATGTGGACCCGATTTGTGCTCTAGAAGCAGTTCATCTTCCACTTTGAAATCAGCCGACTCTGGGAAGCTCAGCTGTATCTCTTTTCTGTGATTACTATAATGTATGAGCACATTAAGTTTGAAACATAGTTTGAATGCTAAGATTTTTTTTTTTACAATAGAGGATATTTGGAAACTAGAACAAACATCTGTAATGGTCCATGCTGGATAGTCGTTAATATTCATGGGAATATTTCTGATTCGGTTTCAAAGAAAACCCTGGAAATGAACCTGATTAGGCATGCCGAATCAAACCCCATTATAAATCCAATTTCATTTGACTAAAAGTCACAATGCAACAAAAATCATATTCATAATAAGTTGTAAGTCTAAGACTGAAGAATCCAAGTGAAGACCATTATTTGGCAGCTCTTTAATCAAAGGAATGTAATAGGATATGATCAATTTTAGCTGAGTGTGAGGTTTCTTCCCCTCACGTGGCAATTATGGTCATAGTTGGAGAAAAGGGATGGTGCTGGTCTGCAAGGAATTCAGAGGTGAACGAGGTGGTGATGAAGTGCCTTTAAGTGTCCTCTCCATCACCTCTACTGTCACTGCTGTCGATCAGCTGCATCCGCGGCCTCCGTCTAATGGCTTCATGCTGTCCGGTCTGCAGTGTCTGTAAAGTGTCGCAGGTTTTGATTGTCACTGCACATTTTGAGGAAGTTGAAGCCAAGTGCTGCGCGTCTAAAGCCTTTCAAAAGCAGAGATGCAGCCCTGAGCAGATCCCTCGTTCCACTCTTTTATTCTCCCTCCCTGCTGTGATTTTTATTGTTGTTTTTTTGTTTGCAGTATGATGATAATGAAATCAAAAGAGTGTTTTTCTCCCAACAGTGGAGACAATACCTCCCCTGAAAAAAAGAGATACAAATCTGGTGCAAAGAAGCAAAATAAAGAGTAATTACAGACAAGTTGGAGTGGATTTGGATTTGAGGAAACATCAAGAATCATGTAGAAATGAAGGACACGTGTAGATACTTTTTCAGCGATATACAGTACGTACTTTACACAGAGGGGAGCCAGATTTCCACAATACATTTAATAGGAATATACATTTTCTCGAGGTAATGACATAATTAGTTTGAGATCATGAGAAACAATGTTTCACAATCCAAGCGTAATAGGCCTATAGATTCTTATTTTGTCAAAACAGCGATTTTTATTTCAAGATAATTACATGAATAACTTGTGAAAACAGATAAAATGTACTTGGAAAACGGAGGATATAAAATGTTTGACCATTGTCATTTAGGGCTTCCATACTAAAGTAACAGATCGTCCAACACTGCTGCAAAGTGCAACTATTGAGTGTTTCATTGTTTAATCTGTCACCTCTTTTTTGATTCATTGAATTATTCGTTTAGTCTATAAAATGAAATGTTAAAAAATGTCCATCACAACATCCTACAGCCCAAAGTGACGTCATCAAATATTTCTGTCTGAACAACAGTCCAAACACCGAGAGTTATTAAAAAAATGTTGTCATTTCTAATAATATATAAGCAAATCTCGAGGCGATAAAAAACATTTTTCTTCTTGATTAATCAACGGATCGACTAACGATTCGGCGCGCCAGCGTTTAGACGAAAGTGTAAACTCAGCTGTGTGTTTGCACACATCTTTAGTTTCTGCCGTTTTGTTTTTTGTGTTCCTTAACTGTAACTTAATTTTGCTTCACGACGGTCGATGTATTTGAGTCAAAGCAGCTGAATTATTTATTGGGCCGATTGATTTGCTCGCGTCTCCATCGGCAGAAAGCGTGCTCGGCAGATAATGGCTTTGTAGCCGATGTTGTGTTGGTTGACTGATTGGATGATTGATGGATTTGTTTGGCAAAATAAAATGAGTTAAGCTCAGGCAAAGGGCTGTTTGAGCAGCACGGAAAGGGGACGACATTTCTCTGAGTACAATTTATTGAATGAAGCCGGGCTTGCTTACTGTGCAGCTTTCATTGAAAACCGTAATATACCTGGCCACCCTATGCTGTAATATCTGATCAGACAGCTGAACATAGCTGCCATTTGTCTGAAAATGTGATTTTCTTGTTTTCCTCTGCAGGCTCTCTATAACTCAATCAAGAATCAGAAGCTGCAATGGACACTGTAAGTCACTTTACGTTGATGTTATTCACCTTGAAATACTATTTATTTAATTTTTCTCCTCCACTGTGAATCTGTTCCTGTCATTTGCTTTGGCAATGATTATATTAACACATTTAAGGGGTGAATATGGGCACAACATTTGAACTAATATCACCATGAAACTTCCCCAGTTGATGACTTACATTAAGGCAATAATTTTTTTGTATTACAAGTTTTCTGAAATATTATGTTTAAATATACAAATGAGGCGTTGTCTAGTGCGCACACACACACACACACACACACACACACACACACACACACACACAC
>CALSBV010011050.1:1337732-1424313 GCA_943590825.1 Bovichtus diacanthus | reverse complement strand
TGTGTGTGTGTGTGTGTGTGTGTGTGTGTGTGTGTGTGTGTGTGTGTGTTATCCATCGCAGCAACGCAGAGCAGATGCAGTCTTGGATCACAAGGATCAACACGGTGGCCGCCATGTTCTCAGCTCCTCCTTTCCCAGCAGCCATCGGCTCCCAGAAGAAGTTCAGTCGGCCGCTGCTGCCGGGGACGATGTCAAAGCTGTCGGAGGTATCTTAACGTGAACTTCTATTTGTATTTGTTTATTGTAAAAATTAAAAAGAATTAAAAAAAAAACTCTTTTACAGGTAAAAGTCCTGCATTGAAAATGTTAGTAAAAGTATGTAAGTATAATCAGGAAAATGTACTTTAAATATTAAAAGTATTAAAAAGGCCCTATGTGACTGTTATACTATTATATATTATATCATAGATAGATTATTATCACTCGTGTATTATTACTCAAGTTAAGTACAAGTAGCTCAAAATTGTGCTTTCATACAGTACCTAAGTAAATGTACTTAGTTACTTTCCACTACTGGTAATATATGTCTGTAACTCTGAGTACTGAAACCTGCCAAGTACCGAAAGCTGGCATATCATAAATGCTCAAATTATTCTACAAAAAATTCAATCACATAGTTCCAGATTTCAATCAAAATGTTGCCAATTTTAGCCGATTTTACTGCTTGTATTTGGAAAAAATAAACTTTTTACGTTTGAGACCTTGGCTTCTTTTGTAAGCAAAAAAACACATTTCTGTCTCTCAAATTAGAGTATCTGGACCAAGCCGATACAAATCTTTCAAAATTAAAATAATGATCTCTTCTGTGCAGCCATTTTCAAAAGGAGTGGACACGTCATTTTTCATCACCTAGAAGCAGAGTAATTAGAATAACATTTTCATAAGTAAACGCTCCAGGTATATTATAATATTATAATAATATTATATATTACCAGTGGTCACTGGCGGTTTTCCAGTGCAGGCATTTCATTCCTCATGTCAATCTGTTGTGAAGTGAAAGTGGAAAAACATTTTAGATGTTTTACAGGCTGAGCTGCTTCTTCTTCTTCTTCTTCTTCAAACTAGATATTGATATTTATTGTCCCAGTGGCACCAATACTGGGACACATTGGAGGTTTTTACTACAATAAAAAAAACAATACAAAACAATATAATACTCAGCTTTAGCTGCAGGGGAACATATAAAAAGTTACTCCATAACGACACTGTAATCAATATTATATATATTTGTTAAGGTTCAGTGCTGCTCTCAGACGCATTGACACTGTTTTTGTTTCAAAATAATCATTCCTCCTGTTCATAGTGGACATTAAAATATATCTTCCAAACATGCTTCCAATCAATATAAGGCTTCAGAAGTCTGAATTACACAAATCAAGTGAATTTCTTCTAAGGTTTTCGTCTCTTTAGTACCAAATTTCCTTTTTGTGTTGTGAGCTGCAGTGGACAGATAGGAACACAAAGAGGGAATTTGGTTCTGAAAAGAAGATAACTTTAGTGGTCTAAATCAGACTAACTCAGTTATTAAATTCAGTTAAAGACGTCCTCCATCACGTATACTGGAAACGTGTTAGGAAGGGGTCATTTGTTGGCCAGTATGAACACGAGGACATTTTTTAATGTTCATATGTCAACCTGACTATTGTTTTAAGACGTGAGACTTTTGGAAATTGTGAACCTTTCCTTTAAATCTGTGTTTGTAATTCAAACCAAACAAATGCAAAAAAAGCAAAAAGGTCAAGGCAGGCAGGCAAGTAATAATAATAATAATAATGATAATGATAATGATCATAAAATTAATAATAAAAGTAGTATTAAAGGAAGTAATAACAAGGCAACAGGAAGGCTGGACACTGAGGGAAAGTGGCCGTTGTATATGTTGGGAGTGGGAGTCAGTACTGCAGTGGAAAAACATTGACAAAATGAAAGAAGTCAGGTGTTTATTTTCTCTTCACCTCCCTGCTGATGTCAGCGTTGACCTTGTGCTTACAGGAGGAGCAGGTCAGATCCCACGAAACTCGATTCAGAGCCCTCTCCACTGAACTGGCTGAGCTGCGCTCCTACCCTCCCGACCGCAAGGTCAAAGGGCGCGAGCTGGAAGAGTACCGGCAGCGAGACGAGTATCTGGAGTTTGAGGTGAGCTGCACTCAGAGAGAAAGAAATGGGAAAGGCAGTGAAGCATTAAATCATTATTACGTCACTGCAGCGCTCTCAGCTGTCCTCTGTCTCTCTTTACACCTTTAAGATGTTGTTTCATGCACTGGTCAGTCTTGAGAGTTTGTGCTGTATTGCTTCCAACAAACACTAAAACACCTATAACCTTTACATAGATAGATGGAGAAGATAGTTGTAACACTTAATTGATTTGTAAACCATCTATAAACATTATTTGGACGGCTGATATAAAGTCGCAACTGATTATAATACCTAGATAAATGGTTAATAAATACTTTGTAAAGTATCTATAAACATTATTTAGATAGACATTTTTTTTGTCAATGGTTAATAATTGGTTTCTGCTCCATCTATCTATGTGATGTTTATAGATGTTTAACAAATGATTTCTTTATAGTTTACAAATAATTTGGTAATAATAAAAAATTACTTGTATAAAAAATTTGAATTCGTTCACAAATAATATGTTAAAATAAGTTTAATTCTAGCATTACTTATAATAACAAGATTATTATAATTTCCTTGTTACAGTTAAAAATAACTACTGACTAGAGTTTAATTAACCATCAATTTACCATTTATTAATGATGGTTATTATAAGTGTTTCCAAAATTACTGAAAAATTGTAATACGGGAAAAATATTTTTGCTATTGTAAGTAATTAACTGGGTAAGTTTCATTGTGATATCTCTCAGTTCAAATCTTTCACCCTATTCACCTGTAGTGTCTCGCCTTTATAGAAAACACGGTACGGGACTTATGTCATGCTGCTGCGAGCTAAAATCCGGAGCGGTGAGGAGGACCTGTCTGTGTTCGAGTCCCAGCTGCTGGAGGACAACGGCCTGCAGAGGGCCCACTCCAGCCCCACGCTGCAGGACAGCAGCCAGGCCAGCCAGATCAGCCAGGCCAGCAGCACCAGGGACGGGGGCAACAGCAGCAAAGCCAGCGGCTGCAGCGGCAAGCTTCGACAGGAAGGCCAGAGACACAGCTACCGGCAGGCCGTCAAGAAGTGAGACGGGGCGGGGGCGCCGGGAGCGGCATAGCGTTGCACTGCCAGCGGCAGGCTGTCTCCCTGCATAGGTTTTTATTTGAGATCCAGGAGGGTTTGGAGCTCTGCTTGAAGGGGGAGTAGGAGTGAGGGGTCTGCCCCACGCCCTCCCCCAGACCATGACGCCCTACCCGGCACCCCAATCTTCTCATGGAACAGAGGAGGTGCAGATCCTGTGACTGGCAGAGTGGCTGAGAAACACCAGCGGGGATGTTGGTGCAGGAGGTGGGAGGAGTGGCTGGGAGGTCACACATCTGCAGAGACGACATGTCTTTGAGAACGTACGCTGGGTGCGGCGGCAGACTGTACTGTGCAGCGAGATAAAGAGAAGTGCTTATAGATGGAACATACAGGAACGTACATCCGGCATCCTCTTCTTTTCTCCCCTTTTCTTCTTTCAAGGCACCTCTCTTCGGCCACGTTCTCCCATCTTTTTTCTTGACCTTTCACTCAGTTTTGGGACCAAACTATTTAAAACATCACATTTTAGACGACTGATGACGACTTGATTTTCAGTTGAACCGCTACCGACGCTCCGATTTGAGGCGCAGTAACAGTCACTGGACTTGTAAAACATCACCAGGTCTTATGGAGCCATTTACATTCCAGCTCCTTGTTTTTTGCCACATCACCGCGGTGTGTTCACATTCCACACGTGGGCTGGACATTACAGCTCTTAGCTTCTATATCACTGAAGGTGGATCTACAGACTGTGCACAACACATAATAATGATGTGTCGAGGGTGATGAGACGGTGCAGCTCCGCGTTTCTCTCGTCACTGACGGTTAATTAGAGGCGACAACGTCAGTAGAACTTCAGAACCTAATATGCAGCAACTGCATCTCATCAAGAGAGGTCTTCTTATTTTGCTCTACCTGAACAGGAGATCTCTTTCCCAGTTGCTTTGGCTTCTGTCCGTGGTGTGCTTCTGTTCTCTTTGTATTTCTTGGCCGAATGTTGTTTTCCCCAGTGATCCGCATGCCTGCATCCAGCACTGCTTCTTTTAGGCCTTTTACTACTTTAAGGGCAAAACTGAGAGCATCAAAAGTTGTTCTCTGGGGTTATTTAAGTCCTTTTCTTCATACCCAACATGTGTAATCTCCGTATAGCCTCTCATTTATAAACCCTATTTTAACACTCACCAGGCAGACCCTGAATGTTCTTGTTTTTTCAATATTTTTACAGTATTTTACAGTCGTTTGTTGATGTTGAACCTATTCCTCCTGTGTATGTCAAGTGTATGATGAAATATGATATTGAAAATGTAAAAGGAAAATATGTTATCCATACTCTTTGTAAAAACCCCAGGATGTGTTGTATATATAACAGCTTATATTGTAGGATATATGACGGTATATTTACAATATATTCAGACACACTATTGCGAAGAGGCATTTAAGGTGCACTGCACTTAAAGTTTCTTCTTATAAGTCCCAAAAGCGCTACACGATAATCATGTGTTGTTGTTTTTTTTTCTTACATGGTGGTAATAATTCAGCACAATATGAGTATTATAGTGACGCCTATGTACCTATCAAAGATTAGTAAGCGATCAAAGGATGTTTTGTGACGGGATTACACAAAAAAAAAGCAAACTCATGTGAGGATTTCAGATGCCGTGGGCAGTAATCCAAAGACAGCGCATGGTTGGCTATGACTTAATAGCATGATTTTAAAGGGATCAGGGTTGTTGTCAGAGATGCATGAAATAGGTGGAGAATGTAAAAAAATTAAATAAAAAAAAAAAAAAAAAAAGAAGGAAGGAACTCCTCATGCAGGAGGGTGTGGGCAGCCTATAAACGTTGCGGTAGCCAGAAACGCCTCATAGCATTATAGCCATTTTCTACTCAGGCTTTTCAAATGACACCTTGAGCAGCTGCAGCGCCGGCGTTCCAACCAGCAGGGAGAGCTGTTCACGTTTTTTCAGCCATAATCACACCTGCTGCACCTGCAGTGAATATGCATGACATCGCCCACTCACCTGGTGGGTGGGGGTGGGTATTGCAGGGCTAAATGACACAACACCTGTTTGTATTAACTGTGGAGTCTGTGTGTGCGTTTGAGTGGGTCTTGCTGTACGTGGATGTTAGCGTGTGCATGCTGGAGGCTGCTTGTAGAGGATTTTCCAGCCAGTTGTTCACGTCGTCTGACGCTTCTTCCATCCAGCATCAGTTCCCATGTTGTTTACTGTAAATGTGAATTTGTTTTTGGAACACATGAGTTATTATTCAGGCTTAAGCATAGCTAAGTGTTTGACTCTAAATCGCGTTCTGCCTGCAGTTTTAGCGCTGAAACAATTAGTCAATCGGCAGAAAGTTCATCAGAAACGTTCCCCAGTTCCAGCTTCTATTTAATTATTTTCTTCGTCTTATGTGACAGTAGGGGGGGTTCCTGATAATGCCCCACACACACATGAGTATAATTTATTTAATTATAATTACGTTGTGTATAATGATTATATCGTTATTGAGAATTCTCTTGTCCACGATAGTCGTACGGAGAAAATCTGATATGGTCACAGCCCAATATATATCTGACAGTAAAACTGAGTATCTTATGGATTTTGGGCAAACAAAGCCATTCAAAGACATTTATATTTACTTCCTGACATTTTGTCGGCCAAACAATTAATCGATAATAAAAAAAATAATCATTCGTTTCAGCCCTGCTGCAGTTTATTTTCATCTACATCTCATCCTCTGCTGTTCTTGTCTTTCCTTCACCTCAGTCATCTCACTGATCTCACTTTTCAGTCGGGTGGTTTTAAAAAAAGGTGTTTGTGGATATTGTTGCCATAGCTGACATTTTGTACCTTTCACCAGTTATGTAACGTGGCATTACAGCTCTGTATTTATTAATAGTGTTTGACTCTGCTGTTCATAATGTGGCCAAACTTTCAAAGAGCAGCCAGACTCATGTTGAGTGCCATTCATGGTGTGCTGAGGGGAAGGATGATGAGTTTTGATTCATTCAGTTACATCACATAAATATGAGTATTTCATACATTTGAAGGCACTTCAGATTTTATCCTGGATCATTTATTTTTATTCCACCCTTCAACATCCATCCTTTACCTTTTATTTCTGACGGAAAATACTCTTTTTGTGTACATCATAATCGTTTGATTTTACACATGGAGCATCACTAGCTGTATCATTTATAACAAGTAACACATATTGTTTTGCACAAATATACACATCTGCCAAAAGCAATCTCACCTCCAGGTCCAGCCGATACTGTTCAGGAGCTTTCCATCGTTTTACACGATGTTCATCAGCACGTAGGGTTCATCCGGTTTCTATGAAAATGTAGGCGTTCAAATATATATATATATAGTTTTGGGTTTTTTTGTCTGCTTTTCTTTGACAGTAAATTGAATTAATTTGGATTTTTGGATTGTTGGTAAAACAAAACATGTCTGAGAGAAATGGCCTTTTTTTGAACATTTTCACAGACTAAACGATTAACTGCAAAAAATAATCTGCAGATTAAGGGGAGACACTGTAGGTGAAGAGGTTAAAAATGGAATTAATGCAGTAGATATCACCATGAAACTTCACCAGTTGATCACTTACATTAAGACAATTATTAAGTGTCCTGAAATGTTATGCTTAAATATGCAATTGAGTCATTATCTAATGTTAACTGTTGGCATATTTAGGAGAAATCTACAGATGCAAACAAATTCGTAAAATAAACACCTCTTCTTTCCTCTAGTCTGCAAGAAGACATGTTATGGAAGCAAAATAACAACAAAAAAATTGACCAGTAGTGTCTCTACTCAATCGATAATAAAAAATAATCACAAAGATGGTTCTTGGGATTTTAAGAACTGATTTTGGATCTTTCAACTGAATATATAGTACATTTCAAAGGCATGTATTCTACCGGAAAGGTATTATTTTGACCCAATACGTGACTGGAGACTAAGATCCAAAAACAGATCTTGTAGTTATGATTCTATTCTAGGATCAGGCTGTATATTCTCCATACAATATGGATGGATGTCGTACGAAAGGAGCCTCCACCTTCACAACTCTCCAAGGTCCTCCTCCCCTCACCTCCCCCTCTCCTCCCCCTCTCCTCCCTCCATGTGTTGTCACCGCTCACTTACATCAAAGAGCAGCTGCAGGATCTCCATGGCACTGGTTAGCATGGAGATGGCTGGTTCCCCTGGTGACGGCTCTGTGATGCTCAAGTGAAAGTCACCCTGTTGTACTGCGTTCACAGCGGTACAGTACCTCTGTTAAAGCAGCAGTGCATGCCTGCAGCAGTTTCGGGCGAGCTGTCCTTTAAAAGTAGTCATTTCTGCCCATGAACGCCTCATTTCTGAATGTGACATGTAAATAAAGCATGAGATATTATGGCCTGTTTTTATTTTTTATTATGGTTAGAGTATTAAATGAAGGGTTAATATTTAAGGTAGGTCAACATTTTTTTTCCTGTCCTTGAGCTCATGGTCATTTTGTTTGTTTGTTTGTTTGTTTGTTTGTTTCTCTCAATGTGAATGAAGGAAATGGCTATATTTAACGCTGTTGTATGCTGTTGTGTTTTAGAGAATCGAGCCAGCTCATACAAATCTTTTTACATGTAGAGGTCTGATCTGATCCATCTCAGTGTTTTTTAGACTGGTGCAGGTAAGGCAATGTTCATTTAATGCTACACATACAGTGAGCTACACGTGTCACTGCCTTGTTAAACTCACCAAGGAAATGTTGTTTGTGAGCTTCTCATTTTGGGAGGCATAGAAGATGAAAATAAAAGTGTTTTGAAAGGTTAACTGTGTCCGAATATCATTGTGTGGAATGTACATTTCTGAGGGGACCTGTACTCTAGTTAAACATTTAAAGACTTCTAATCTACTACATTTCAAAGGCATATTTTTTGACAACTGTTAAAAGCTATTTTAAAAATTAGCATATAAAATACAGTGTTTTTTTATACAATCCATTTAAATGTGGCTCCACCTCGACAAGCTACAACGTTAAATGATGCTTACATGTTGATATATCAGTAATAATGATCCAATAATATACACTAATACATCACTGACAGGCCATTCTGCTGCATAATGAAAATTTAATTTTTGATGATAATATTGACATACTTTTACTCGAGTCAATTTTCGCAAGACGTTTACTGGTAATGAAGTATTTACATATTGTTGCATTTTAATTGTATGGGGACCATCAGCTGCTCAAAAATTATATTTTATTACATCATCACAAACTATTATCTGTGCACAAGATCCATATTATGTACTCACAATATATAGATCAATATCTTGTGCACAATTTATATCGTATACCTCGGCAAGATTAAACTGTTAAAGGGACCTTAAGACAAAAAATTCCTGTTGGGCCTCTAATAGAAAGCAACCACGAAAAACAGTGTATTAAAGGTGGAGAAATTAGCCTCTCAATCTTTGTTGATATTGTACTTCAGTGGTCCAAATCATCAAACAAACGTGCGATTGATCAAGTGATCAAAAGCCAAGTGATAGTTGTGGGAACCTGTGGGTTTTATGGGCCCCTACGGCCCTTTGGACCAGGGTCAGTTGAGCCGTTTTGCCTGGTTGGTAATCACGCCTTTTAACTCCCACACGATTTAAAAAAAGGTCATATTTTGGGACTCCGGGGCCCAATAAAATTGAGCTAATCATCTGAATACTTCCTCCAACACTAGTTGGATATGACATATACTTTATGTGATGAATCAAATAAAGAAAATAAATTTGAATGCTTGAGAATCCTAAAAATAGACTATGCCCTCCTAGAAGTACATAGTAGTGTAGTAAAAGTATTAAACATCAAAATACTTATTTAAAAACAAATACTTAAAGTTCCAAAAGTAAAAGTACTCATTAGGCAGAATGGCCCATTACAGAATAATGTATATTATTGGATCATATTTATTGATGTATTAATGTGTTCATCACTTAAATGTTGCAGCTGCTCAATGTGGTTGCTAATTGTAACTACTCTATATACCGTTGGGCGTCGTTATCCAGCAGAGGTTCTCAATTATTTTTCAACCAAGGATCCTCTACAAGATAGAGAATACACCTCTTGGAATAATTTGAAAAGCCTATTTGAAAAAAAAAAAGATACTATACATGAATATTAAACATATTTGCAGATTCTAAGAGTTATAGAATGTAATATATGAACAATTCTAGATTTAAAATTAAAATTGTTATTTGTTGAACTATGAAGCCTTTTGTACAAAAATAAAAATTTTATATCATGATAATTAAATAAATTAATCTGGAACCTTTTTACGGACACCACTTTGAGAATCACTGGTTGAAGTTATACTAATACATCATCATTTATTGTTTTATTGAAATGTTGTTCAGCTATCAAATAAATGTATTGTAGTAAAAAATACAATATTTTCCTCCAAGTATAAGTATTAAGTAGCATGAAAGGGAAATACTCAGGTCCAGGTGAATCAAAATTGTACTTTAGTACAGTCATTTTGTAGGATTTTTCTTGGCTAAGCATGCCTATGAACTTATAACAAGTTGAATATGAAAAAGATGCACACATATGGAGTGTGAAAAAATAAATATATATAATAAAACGTATTTTGTATATGGAATACATTTAATAAACATGTTTTTCCTTGTCATGACATTGAACATTGATAAAGTGTGATTTTTCATGAGATCTAAACAAAAGTTTTACTGTTATATACTTGTCCAAAGTATGTCCTTACCATATTTCAAGACTTCAGACCAATCAGTGCAAAAGTGTTGTTATTTTGTTTGGGCACAATTGGTTGTTAAACAGTATTACTGTCCTTGAATGCAGCAGGTGTTTGTGTCCTTGAACGCGCCACCGTTTCATTTTTAACAGCCGGGGATTCTGGTGACATCACACAGGAAAGTACACATTCTCATGGGGCTGCTGCAGTGAACCGAAAACAACCGGGCAGTACGCAGTTTTTACCGAAAAACGGCTCATGACACTTTCATAGAAAAACAAAGTAAGTCTCAAAACTCGCTTTAGCAACGGAAACATTCATTTAAACGTCACTGAACTGGCGTCAAAGCCTTCATTTCCTAGCCTTAATGCTAGAAGAGCTGGCGTCGTCTATTTCCTGGAAAGTATAGCGTTGTTGGTTGACTAAACTCCTGATGTAGCCGTTAGCTGTATGGTAGCCATTGTACAACATAAATAAATAAAATTGCTTTGTGTGTGTATTTTTTATACCCGTTACTTTTAAGTAGACTGACGCATTGCCACAAAACTTCAATTTGACTTCGTTATTGGGCAAACTGCGGTGTAATCTGATATTAGTGTTGCATGATGTAGCCATGTCCCTGATTTGTATTTAGCTAAGCTAGCTATGTAGGAATTCAAACATCGCCATCAGTTTCTGACCACAAATGCCTTTTAAAATAAATACTATGTAATATAAATTAACTCTGTCATGTAAACGTTATTTCTACACGTTGGCAGGGCCTGCGTGACAACAATGGAGAAACCTCCCTTCAGGCAGAACCAGAACTGCGGAGACTGGGAGCTGAAAGAGAGGCTGGGAATGGGCGGTTTTGCCCATGTTTACCTGTACCAACTCCATGTGAGTTTAGAGCCATATAACCCTGACACTAAACACTGACACCTTGCAAACCAACCAGTATGATAAGTGCATCACTACTTACCTACGTGCCATTGAGATTGATAAAAGTAAATTTTGTTGTTGTGGCATTTAATGAAAACATGTGGGCAATAGCTACACACTAACTGCTATTGTTGGGTAAGCTTTTATACACTGATATGATGATGGCATTTTGTGGTGTCTGTTTTGTAGGAAACAAATGAAAAACTAGCTGTGAAAATGTGCCGTCTGGAGCTCACACCAAGGAATAAGGACAGATGGAGCAGAGAAATCCAGATCATGAAAAAGTTTGACTTATTTTTATATACTTCTTATATACTATTTATTTATATAGCACACTGATCGTAATACAGTGATTGTCCCGGTCTCATGACAATACCTATACACAGTAATTATATCTTATTAATTATCTAAAAGAAGCTACTGGCATTCAGTGGATGACTGTGCACAATCTGTATGGGCATCGTTAAATAGTAATGTAGAATTGACTCCTCAATCTCTCACACTCAGGTTGAATCACATCAATGTCGTGACTGCCCGAGAAGTCCCGGAGGAAATGAGGCACATAGCCTTAAATGATCTTCCACTGTTGGCCATGGAGTACTGCTCCAGGGGAGACCTGAGGAAGGTGAGGTTCACCTGGAAAGGATGCTCAGAAAGAATACATCCACAATAAGCCAGCTAAATCTGAAAATGCATTACATTTTTCCCATTTTTGGCTTTCCATTCACGTTAAGAAAGCAGTTGGGTTTTTTTTTTTACACCCAACATTTAGCTTTTTAACTCTGAAGGTCGATCAATCTAAAACCACCCGCCTCACTTTTTAGTGTAGCTGGGGGAAAGTCTTTTCTTCAAGACACCTTACCTACAAATATGAAAAATTCACTCGCTAGCCCAGTTAGTGTCAGCCACCCCACACTAGACTCTTGTATCAGCCAACATGTTTTACCTGTTTTATTGCCTTTTTTCATTATCTGTGAAAACATCAGAATTCCATACAGTCTGAGAAAGTAAACGTGTGTTTAAGGATCATAGTTTAGTAGCACACCACGGAGCATCTCTCCTGACTGGCTGCTGACAGCGCTGTCAAGCCAGGAGTCAATCGCACGGCAGTTGCACGTCGAGGAAGCGCTTTACTTTCTCTTCTATCATCACATTTTTGTGGTTCGGTCATTTTAGACGAGACTCTGTTTGTAAAGTCATGCTTGTTGCTCCCGCATTACTCTTGTGTACAATGACACAGCAAAAAAAAGGCTCAGTGATTAGACTGACAAAATGCAAGTCGACTCTGGGTCTTATGACACGAATCATCGACTCTAGCATTATATGCTTCAATCAAGTTTAATGCTCTATTAGTCGTTCAACAACCGAAAACATATGTAGTAATTGATCAACTAAATTGTGAGCTTGGTTGTATTAAAACCAGGTACAGGAGAACATGGGGAAACCGAACAGATGTTTAGCAGGCTGAGACTCGGTAGACTAACAGGGCTATGTTTTTCTCATAAATTCTCAGATATTTGCTGTGATGCACAGTTCTATAGTTTACGTGATGTAAAAAACCTTTTGTCTTTGATTTAGGGCGTTTCAGTGTGGGCTTCTCTATACTATTTCAAATTTACCCGGCTTAGCGTAGATGTAGTCTTAGTCTTGAACTCTCATCACAGTGCAGACATCCAAATGTTAAAGTTGCATTACATACTGTACTGTATGTCATACAAGATACACACAATCATCGCATGTTGTATAAGGCTGATTTTCTGTTATTTCTGTTGTGTAATGTAGATTTACTGCAGAATTACGTTTGTGTGGTTTACAGATGCTGAGCAAACCTGAAAATTGCTGTGGATTGAAAGAGAGTGAAGTGCTTTCTTTACTCAATGATGTTGGTATGTCCATTGTTTTTCTTCGTGCATCTTGTTCATTCACCTTTTTTAGAGCCTCATCACTCAGTTAGGGCACTGTTTTCTCTTCCAGGATCTGGTATCCAGTATCTGCACGAAAACAAGATCATACACAGAGACCTTAAACCTGAAAACATAGTGTTGCAAGATATCAATGGAAAGGTAAACTGACACTTAATGGTTTTGTTCTGTTTGACTTTACATTTTAAAGAAACTTTCTTACATTTTCTTATTCTTCTTCTGCAGCTGGTTCACAAAATCATTGACTTGGGCTATGCTAAAGACCTGGACCAGGGCAGTCTGTGTACCTCCTTTGTTGGCACACTTCAGTACCTGGTAAGCAAACCATGCTTATTATTTCTTTATCCTCCGATGTATATAGCTCTATGACTCATCCTAATTATATTTGAAAATAATTGAAACTTCCTCCTGCCTTCACAAATGTATAAATGCTAGATAAAATAGTTGTCGATCAAATGCGTCATGTTTAATTGCATCACTTTTTTTTTTCTGCAGGCACCTGAACTATTTGAGAATAAGCCATACACAGTTACTGTGGACTACTGGAGTTTTGGCACGATGGTATTTGAATGCAGTTGCGGTTTCCGTCCGTTCCTGCACAACCTGCAACCTGTGCAGTGGTAAGTTGACCTGATGAGCTAAACATTATGACATGTAACCTTTTGAGCAGGAGTGATTTTATTTTACCAGATAATATTTTATTGGAGAGTTAGTTTGTCATAAATCAAAGAAAAGTCACCTTGTCTGTCGACAGCAGAGGTTGAGTGAAAGGGAAGACCTGAGGTGAAAGAGACAGGTCCATGCTGGTGTTCTGAAAACAACGAGATGCTTGTTATTTGTAGTATGGTTTACTGATTTGGCCGCTCACGAACACAGTCAGCAGTTGCGACAGCAGCAGCAGAGGGTGTGGCACACTGCTCATGGAGGCAAGTTAATTACCTTTAACCCGTAGCGCCAGATTTCACAATATGTGTCAAAAATGTAACTCAATCAAATCTGAACACACAGACATAATACTTATATTTTTAGATTCAATGTGACCTACATTTTCAGAGGAATATAGTCATTGTCAATACATCGGCTCTGAAATCAAAGGGGAAAAAAATGCTCCTTATAACTGCAGAACTTTCTTTAATTTCAAAATAATCCAGTGATAGTTGTCTGTACATCCATGGGTAAAACAGGAACTGGGAATAGCTAATTCTGCATACTTTAAATGATGCGAGTAAGTAAGACAAAGAATAATAATCCTTAAATATCAACTTCTTTTTCATGTTGCACTTTAAATAATTTTGATAATGGGGAGGGGGGTGTTTTTGTATGTGTGATTTTTATTTTATTTTTAAAAAATTTTTTTTTATATAAAGTCAAATAACTTTAGGTTAAGGTACATTGGATATAAACGCAGCACAATTAAGAAAACTGAGGCAAGAAACAAAATGGGCAGGATAGGCAAGTAGAAAGTACAAACACAAAATGAACTTTCTATCAGCTAGTCACAGACACTACCTGGCTTAACAGCCTCTCCAACAAAACATAAGTGAGGCAGCCACCCAGACACCTAGTGTGTTAGACAATGATCATTCCTGCATGAAAAATGTAGGCCCGTGTTTTAGATCAATCTAAAACCCAATGAAAGTTCCTCATTCACAAAGCCAAAGACAAGATCCCAAAGATGTACAAGTGCGCAGCGTTTGCTAGTTTGAACTACTAGTCTATTTTGAAGTATAAGCAAATGTGAAATGTTTTCCATCAAACTGCTACTATGCGTTTGTGCTTTGTATAGAAACTAAACCGGAATCATTTTAAGAAGTAAAACCATCCATCATCATCATCATCATCATCTTGTCTCTTCTCCACAGGGCCAGCAAAGTTAGGAATAAAGGTCCAAAAGACATCATGGCTGTAGAGGAACTGAACGGAGAAGTCCGCTTCTCCACAAACCTCCCCTACCCCAACAATCTCAGCAGGTTCGGACCCTGTGACTTCCTGAAGTATTTTTCTTCAAACACGGGGCTGTACTGAATAGTTTGAAGCTTCATTCATAACGTTGAAATTTAAATTCTAAATCAATGATTTGAACACTTAAAGTTAACTACTTGGCGAGTTACAACAAAAAGATCATATCATCTATCTGCATTTGCTTTGCCGTAAAGACGTCATCACTTTATTTATGTTGACAAAACTGACGAGTTACATTAATGAAAGTCGATCGTGCTAAAATAAGAGACTAACTAAATTAATCTGATGAATCACTTGATTCAATTTGAGGATAATAAAAAAAAATAATAATAAATGAGGGTGATGACATCATAAAATATGAGGACAGGTTTTCAAAGCTTCATTCAAAAACTTCAATAGAAGCTTTGAATGTAAAAAAAAAAAAGAAATGACATTCAGTGCAGCCCTTTCAAACACTATTCATATGAGGTGATGCAATGTTTTCCTTTTGCGACGTGAGTGAAAGTGCATTGTTGTCCATTAGTCACTCAAATGAAAGGGAAAATAGACTCGAGCCGCTGGCTGTGCGTTCCAAGTATTTGGACAGCATTTGGTGCCAATTACTCTCCTTGAACACATATTTTAATTGCTGTTATTTAGCACACTGTTGGAGCCGATGGAAGCTCTGCTGCAGCTCATGTTAAAGTGGGATCCTGTCCAGAGAGGAGGCAAGACCAACACTGACACCAAGAAACCCATTTGCTTTGATGTGCTGGAGCAGATACTGAGTATGAAGGTACGTTATTGTCAAGATTCAGCCTTTTGAGCCAGTTGTATCTGTCATCAGGGTTTTGATGAAATTTCTTTTATATCAGAGCTGATGCAATGACCAATATTCAAACAACGTTTCTTGATTTCAAATGATAAATGTTGTCTAAACACAAGCAGCCATACAAGAACTTTATTTTGAATAAAATAGTGTAAAACCGACATAAATTCGAATGAACTCACTATCTCATCAGTGAACAAGTTAACACGATTAGGACTCTGACCGATCTGTTTTTTATATTTGGTGCTATGAACAAATTGATATTACACATGTTTTACACTCTTAGGAGGCGATGTTGCATTTTTAAAAGCAGAATGAATAAAAAAGACGATATCTCTGTTTATGCTGCATCAATTTTGATTATTTTTAAACTGTCCATGGTGAGCGGAAGTGTTAAATTAGTGGAGTTCTCTTTTTAAAGGGCTATGGCCTTCAGTATACCAAAAATGTCAGTAAACACTTTTTCTTCTGTGTCTCTCCAGGTCGTCCACATCCTGAACATGACCACAGCTCAAGTCCACTCTTTCCAGCTGATTACAGAGGAAAGTCTTCACAGTCTGCAGAAGCGCATCGAGGCTGAGACCAAGATCGAAGTGGTGAACCAGGAGCTGCTGCAGGAGACGGGAGTGTCACTGGATCCCAGGAAGCCCGCCGCACAGTGTGTCCTCGATGGAGTGGTGAGTTGACTCTTGTGCAGCTTAGATTTCACACATGAAACCACTATTGACTGTTGTAATTTCCTTCTATTCCCCTTTTTAAAATATATTTTTATGTTCAATGCGCGGCCTGCAGGCCAAGTTACAGATGGGAGAAAAACTTCAGTCGATTTATATTTCAGATCCAAACCATTAATATTCTAAATAATAAAAACACTCTTGTTGGAGTTAAAACCTTCATGATGAGCTGTCCTGGTGATTTTAGGTGTTTAAGACACTAACCATGTACTGGCAACGTCCCATAATGAAGTCTAGCCACAGACTTTGTTGTATTTTCTGTCATTTCTCTACAGTTTCCTACTGCTAATAAAGGGGAAAACAAAACAATGTTATGTTAGTATCTCCCATTCGAACCTTTACAAAGACAGAAATAGGTGCGTAAAAGACTTGTCTCAGTGCTATAAAAACTCAAATGATGCAGAAAATGCTGCGTCTGCAGGTATCATGGTTCACTCGCACTCACTGCATGTGTGCTGAGGGACTTTGAATCAATCCGTAATGCTGTTTTAAGCGACAGGAAAGGTATTTGCAGGCTGTATAAGTGGTGCTTTTCTTCTCCTGTGTAGAGAGGGTGGGATACCTACATTGTCTACCTGTTTGACAAGAGCATCAACAAGTACTCTGGTCCCCTCAGTGCCAGACAACTGCCTGATAAAGTCAACACTATAGGTGAGTCTATTTTAAGGTACGTGTGCTAATGCTGAGACAATAAAGCAAACTGTTCAATTCACCTTGATGCCTACATTTGAATATATTTAACACATCACAGGTAACACACATTCCCTGTCTGTTAGCTTGTCTGGTATAACATTTCTTAACGGATTCTATTTTTTGCCGCAATGAACACAATCCTCAGTGGCAACTTAATCCACTAACTGGCAGTATTGTGTTTTAACACCACACGGTTGCAACTTTCATGGGTCTTGTTTTAACTTTGCAGTGCAAGAGGCCAAGACGCAGCTGCCCCTGGCGGTGTTGAAGAAGGTTTGGGGTGAAGCAGTGAGCTACATCTGTGGGCTGAAGGATGACTACAGCAGGCTTTTCCAAGGACAGAGGGCTGCTATGTGAGTCACATGACACACTTCTGAAATCTGTTATTGTGTTACCAAAATAACATGACAAATATTCAATTGAAAGAAGCAATAAATCTGTTTTTGTTTTTTTTCTCAACACCAAAATATCTGTTTTAATGCTGTTTAGAAAAAGATGATTTATCTGCTGTTGAATGTTAGTGTTTATTTTAATCAGAAAATGTTTTATTGCCAAGTAGGTTTGCACATGAATTTGTACATGACAATAAACTAGGGCCGCAACTAACAATTATTTTCATCATTGATTAATCTGCCAGTTATTATATGATATAATATATATTTTCTATATTAATCAGAAAATAGTGAAAGATGTATGCCCCAGTTTCTCAAAGTCCAAGGTGATGTCATTAAATGTCTTTTGTTTTGTTCAAAACCCAGAGATATGATATAAATTTTAATGTGATATAAAACATACAAAAGCAGGAAAACGTCATGAAAATGACTTGACTATAATCAAATATACAAATATTTGCAGATAATTTTATTGTCAGTCAATTTATCGTTGCAGCTCTGCAATAAACAGGGCAAAAGTGATATGAAATTGAAAAAGTTACCATTAGAAACTATGGAAAAATATAAGAAATGCATAAAAATATATCTGGTTTTATGTTAAGAGTCCATGTCAGTGGGGGTCCTGGGCCTTGTTACTTAACTTCACACTTGCAGATACTGATAATTCTACCAAACTGATTGCGAATTGAATTCTACACGGATTGGAATTGAACCAGAGCCTCTGCCGTAATGCTGCGTTTTTCTTCCTTCTAAACCTTTCTAACTCAATTTTTTTTTTCTCCTTCTCCCCCTCCAGGTTGAGTCTCCTGCGCTACAACACCAACCTGACCAGGTGTAAGAACAGCATGTTCGGCTTCTCTCAGCAGCTGAAGGCCAAGCTGGACTTCTTCAAGAGCAGCATCCAGTACGACCTGGAAAAATACAGCGATCAGATGCACTATGGCATATGTGAGTGTTTACTGGTAGCGGTTTGTTTTCATTCTATACTCCTAATAGACCCTCTAATGGAGAACATTTACATATGAGAATATTTGAATAGTATTGAGCAAGATGTTGTTTGTGTTGATGAGCTGTGTGTGTTTGTTTAAAGCCTCTGAAAAGATGCTGAAAGCCTGGCAGGAGAACGAGGAACGAGCTGCTGCTTTTGCACAGGTAATGCATGTTTTCAGAATATTCAAAACTTCAAAAGAAATATGGCCTGCAATGTTTCTCAGTACAAATCCTTATGGAGGCATGATTCCTGGTTTGTCCTGCAGGTGGCAGAAGTGAGCCATCTGGATGACGAGATCATGGCTCTGCACTCTGAGATAGTGGAACTTCAGAGGAGCCCGTACGCTCGACGCCAAGGAGACAAGATGGAGCAGCTGTGAGTGTTATTGTGGACCTTTACACAAGAAATGTTTGTTCTTCATATTTGAGAGTTATATTGCACAGACAGAAAAGTGTTGGGAGAGTAAGGGGGGTGCAACAAAGGACCCCATCTGGAATCGAACCACGGATATTGAGATTATTCTTCAAAAATGTAACTACATGTCTGGGCTACAGAGATGCCATGTGGGGACTGCAAGATATGTGATTGGTCTACTTAACTTTTCTTTAAAAAGTGTCTGATGCTGGTGGAAATAGTTGATAGTAAAGACATTAAGAAAGTAAAAAAAAAAAAAGTTAATTATCTCCTTTTTAAAATCACACGTATCCAGCAAAGCCATCTGCACTGCAACCCCGCTCTCGCCAATGATTTTAAACAGTGAATATGCTCAAATTCATATTCACTGAAGCAACACACCATCACTCGTATCACAAAGTAAATGGACAAATGTAGGCGCAGTTACTCTGGTATAAATAATTAAAGCGTGAGACATTCTTCTAGTGTTTCATTGGTGATATCAATGGCTGAAATCCGACACTGAACTATGAATCAGAACCTGCACCACAAGTAACTACGTAGAAACTCCCGTCAACCCATTGCATCGACCATACATCTGGCACCTTTTGGTCATGAGTTTTTGATCCTACACATCCACCACTACTTTAAAACTTTTCTAGTGTTGAAGAACTTTGTAGAAAGTGACCGGACAATCTAATGTTCAGAGTGCCATGAAATTGCCTGGGCAAACTCTACATTTAGTTTTATTGGAGTTGGGTCAAAATCTAAAACGGTGTTACTGCACATCCCCCGGGCCTTCATGGAAGGTTTACACAAGTCCCTCTGCTTTCTCAAATTCTGGGAATTTACTAAATCCTCCTCTGTGCTGCTGTATAAGCAGTGCCTGGTGTCACCATGGGGCAAACAGACGAGACAGGATGGATGTTTTACGGCATTTTGAACATGCGGCATCAGACAATAATCTGCTGTTTAAAAGAGCACAAAATAAACTGCTGTTTAGCTCTTTTTTTTGCTTAAGGCTTTTACTGTCAAGTATGTTATTTGGGCCACTGGCAATGCTTTAGAATTCCGTCTTATAAATATTTTAAAGTGACTAATTCATTTTATCGCAGAGAAGGAAAGGCGATTGAGCTCTACAAGCAACTGAAGATGAAATGCAAAAGTAAGAAACATCTTAAACACATTTAATCATTCAAAATGTTACGTTGTGAGGTCAATTTTATAGCTTACTTTTCCTCAAAGAGCAAAATAGAAATGACTTGAATCCATTTGTTAATTTTAAAATGTGTGTTCAGTAGTCTATCTGCTTCTTCTCTCAGTACCGGAGCCAGATGTGAGCAGTGACAGCTCTGAGATGGTGAAGGCCATCATTCAGACTGTCCAGAACCAAGACAAGGTTCTCAAAGATCTGTACACCCACCTCAGGTAAGAGTCCAACACAAATTCACTGGAAAATTTTATAATTTCAGCGACTTTTTTTTTTTTTTTTTTTTGTCTTATTAGTATCCATTTTTATTGTATGGCTGTACCAAATGTTTACATTCAAAGCTTCTATTGAGGTTTTCGAATGAAGCTTTCAATGTTTGTCATATTTTATGACCCTAAAAAAAATAAAACTTAGAACAAAATCTTCAGTTTGAATAAAGGGATTCAACAGATTAATTTAGTTTGTCTTATTTTGATTAAATCAACTTCAGTGCCTGCCTCCCCTTTTTACCGCAGTGAAAATATTGTTTTTTAAAGCGTTAATGCCAACAAAAAATGGATTTATGCCAAGTATTTCTTTAGATAAAAACATGTTGTGAATTTTGGGAATAATTACGTCTATCTTTTTTTTTTTTTAAATTTTTTTATATATACATTTTATTGTTGGACTTCACAACACTCCACCAGAGTTACTGAAATGTTTCGATCACACTAGTCCAAAACAATCCTACACAGCCACTACTAGAATTCTACCAATAGTATAATACTAATGATATTAGTGTAGCCAACTCTTTATCTGCAACTGTGCAGAAATATCGACTTTAAACAGATGTTAGACGTCCAAAAAAAAACTACTCGGCATTGAATGATGATGTTGATTTAAAATTCTAATGTCAGCGTTAAGAATGAAACTTCGAACTATTCGATGCAGCTCTACACAAAATTGATGCTGTATGTTAAGGTCTGCCCTGTCCCGACCACTCCTAACAGTAAGATCCTGATCAGCAAACAGAAGATCATTGACTTGTTTCCACGAATTGAGAAAACCCTGGAGAGCATCAAGGATGCTGACAACACAGTGATGCAGATGCAGATCAAGAGACAACGAGAGTTCTGGCATTTACTGAAGATCGCCTGTGTAAGTGACTCTGCATTCTTTGTTTTATCAGCTCCTTGTAAAAACGATGTGTGGCTTTATGTGTATCAACGCTCAGGAATCACACTATTTAGAGCCTGTATGTTATTACTCTAATACTCAGAATAATCTACTGTCATTTAGTGTAACCATGTCACACTGTCCCAGTGCTGCACTTAGTGAATATGTTCATTGTCTGCTTCTCTGCAGATTATTCTCTCGATTTAAGTCATTAATCTTTCGTCCACAAAATGTGATAAAATAATTCCACTTTCTTGAAGCCCTAGGTGGCCTCTTCACATTGATTGTTTTGAGATGAGATATAGATTTAAAAACCTGCAGTAGGGCTACAACTTATGATTATTTTCCTTTTTTATTGATTAATCATTTGGTCTACAAATAAAGGCAATGAAGAACGGTAATGGAATGACTGTTTTGTCAGACCAACAGTCCAAAACCCAAAAAGAGTTCAAATCAAATAAGTCATCACCATTTAAGGAGCTAGAACTTGGTAATATTTGCTTGAAAACTGACTACCGTAATTTCCGGACTATAAGCCGCTACTTTTTTCCCACACTTTGAACCTCGCGGTTTATACAATGACGCGGCTAATTTATGGATTTTTCCCGCTTTCACAAGCTTCATGTCCAAATGAACCTCTAAAAACATTATGCCAACTTTCAATTGCATTATTAGTTCTTGGAATGTCTTCAGCAGCGGACATTATGAACAGCGGACATTATGAACAGCGGACATTTTAAACAGCGGACATTATGAATGGTCACGATTCTGATTACGGTCATGTTGTCACCCTCATCATGGCAAAGACACGGAGAAAGGCATATGATGCAGCTTTCAAGTTGAAGGCATTTAAAAGCCTATTTATTTTTGTTCCAAGCCGTGTTTCGTTAAAGCCTGTGTAAAGTTCATTTGTTTCAATGTACCGCTAGGCACCTGCGGCTTATAGACATGTGCGGCTTATTTATGTACAAAATACATATTTTAAAAAAATTCAGTGGGTGCGGCTTATATTCAGATGCGCTGAATAGTCCAGAAATTACGGTATTATTACTGACTCATTAATTCTCTAAATAATTGCGTCTGTCCTTCAGTTTATAAGACTTTTAGTGAGCTGTGGTATTTTCTGTTCTGTTACCTTCTTAGACTTGACTACTCTAAATGACTACAAACATAAACAGCGGGAGGATGGGTTGCCTGCATTCCTTCTTGTATGAGAAATGTTTATTATTCCTGCATGTATCAGTATGATCTCGCTCTCTCTCCAGGCTCAAAACTCATCACGAAACTCGATAGCAGCCAGTCCTGAGTCGTCCAACCTGCTGCAGGTTTCTCAGTGGTCACAGTCGGCACAGCCTGTCAGCTCCCCACATCCCCTAACCTCCTTACCTGGACCAAATGACAGGTAACGGATCCATTCATTCAGAGCGATCGTGGGATTTACGGTTGCTCGTTAATGCCTGTATAGAAAGTTACCTTTCTTGACCCTTTTCCATGTGTAACAGTTTGAAAACCAATCTCCACAAACTGATCTAATCTTAATGGAAATGGAGAACACAAAATAATTGATTGCGAAAATGTTCAACCCCTTCGAGTCAGTATTTAGTAGAAGTATCTTTACGCAGTAATAACAACCGTTAAGTCTGTGGATACGTTTGTATCAGGCAGCTTTGGTAATCTAGACTGTACTTTTTGGGTCATTTGAGGGCAGTAGAAACAAAGCTGTGATAAAATGACAGCTGTGACATTTTATCACCTTTTATCAGTAAGTATCACAAGTAAGTTGGCAAACTGTTTCCGATTTCCACATCCAGCAGGCATAGAACAACGTTGGCATTTATTTGGGTTTTAAATGGTCGTTGAATATTTGATCTCCTGTTTTAGCTCCAAAACACCAACGGCAGTAAAGTTTCTGTAAAACCAGAACCACACCCAAGGGTTAGGCTTTAACCCAAACTGACCCGCGGGAATTCATTGGGACCAACTATGTTGTGCTATCTTGTTAGTTAAGAGGCTAAATAATGCTCCAAATTTAGGCAATATTTTTGGCGAAGGAAAAACTGTCATGCCCATTTTCCCAGGGATTCTTTGACCTCTCACCTTAAGATATCTGAATGAAAATGGGTTCTCGCTGTATAAAATGAGCTGCCGTGAGCTCTATGATGATCAGTCATATTGAAATCGTATTGCACTTGTATGTAAAACAAATGGCTACATTTCCCATTAATAAAATCAGTAAAATACAATGAACTTGAGGCCTACATTTCAAGTAAAAGAAAATCTAACTGAATATTCTGAATAAAAAGCCTCTTGTGACTGCCCTGCCATTCTGTTGCACATCTGTAGGAGCTCATTGTTGAGCCTGGACCAGAATTTATTAATGTCCATAGTAGAGAAAGCTGCCTCGCAGCTGTAAGTCGAGCCAAACATAGATAAGCTGTGTAGTGCTACTTTGGTTAGACCAGGAAACAGCCTGTAGCCTGAAGGTAGCAACAATAACATTACACTGTCTATGCACAGTAAATAATTCATTTGATTGGCTCAATTCAGTGAAGCTACTGCTGTATTAACTGGATTAGCTGCGCCTGCGGTCTGTAACCGCGAGTCGCTCTGTGAAGATTATTAATTAATATCATTAACGTTTAATTGTAGTATAAAATAGAACCGCATTTACAGCCGCAAGCGCAGCTTTCCACAGTCGTGGAAAGTATGTACGAGCCTTCAGACATGCAATAGATGTTGTCTAGACCAACATAACACAATTACAACATAAGCAATCAAGATGACTCAATTCTAGATGGAATGTAAACATGTATAAAGAATGGATCTCCAACAAAAAACCTGAGCCTCATGACCGCTTCTTCTTGTGTTGTTGTACTTCATTTGTACTTGAACAGATTTGTCTTTATTTTTCTGTTTAGTTTTAAAAAGTCCTAATCGCATCCATTCAATGTTTGTTGTTAATAAAATGTGACAGGGTTTAATACTAAATGTATTATGAACATCATTAGCCTTTGACATTGTTTTACAACCAAAATCAAACTTTGTTACTAGTTTAATGTTGTATATTAATCTTCCTGCTACAGTCATGTGTAAATAAATACTGCCATACATGTTTTCTTAGGTCAGTGCATTTTTGTCCTCTGAAGCATTCTTCTGTAGCCTGTAAACTTCTTAACACGTCGTACATGTGATGGAGGTCTCATGTGACGACATTGTGGTGAACAGGCCTCTGAACTGTGTGCGTGTTTTCTTTCAGCGACGCTGCGCCACGTCTGCTGCAGGAGAACCAGAAGTACCTCAGTCAGCTGACCAGCCTGATGCAGGAGGCTGCTGATGAACAGGCCAAAAGCATCGTGGTGAGTTTTATTCAATTCAAAAATAAAACGTAAAATAATCTCTTTTTGAATAGTAAAAAAAAAAAAAAACATTTGAATAAAATATACTTTACACATAAAAATGGGGATGATGAAAAAAAAATTTTTAGCTAAATATACAAAAATTCTTAACTCTCTCACAGCGGCCATACAGACGTGCCAATTCAGCTTCTTCTGAACTGCCATAATTACTTTTTTATATATCAACCTGATACCAGTGCTTCCCAAATTTAAAATCTTTATCACTCAACTTCCGGGTTCCAAGTTCTGTAACTATAGGATCAGTATCTGAGCGGGTGTCAGATCACTGCGTCCCATCTAAGGTTGTATCCATGTACTGTAACAGTTGGCTCATTGCAAACAATGTATGATACAAGTATGATTTATCATTTCAGAGTACATCTTCTCAAAGTCTTTGCACATTGTTACGAGACTAAAGTCAGGAAAACTTTACTTTTATTTGTGTATGCTGATGTTGGATGTTTAAATGGTGTGTGTGTGTGTGTGTGTGTGTGTGTGTGTGTGTGTGTGTGTGTGTGTGTGTGTGTGTGTGTGTGTGTGTGTGTGTGTGTGTGTGTGTGTGTGTGTTTCATCCTCTTAACACCTGGTGGTTTCCCTCTTTCAAGGACCAAGACTGGAGCTGGACGAAATATGAAACTTTAACTACAAAATTAAAAAAAAGAAATGCATAAGAGTTTTGTTGCGCCCTTCCATCCCTGCCTGCGCTCCGAGTAACACTAAAGACTGTGAGCTGCTAACGCGTGCAGAGTGGCGTCGGAAAGACTTTGTACAGTTGTACATGGACTCGGTATTTCTCTTTAAAAAAAAAAAAAAAAAAAAGAAAAACGTCTCTCAAGACGAACTTCACACACGCTCAGTCTGTCCACTCCCGTCGTCTCACATGATGGAAAGTTTGATGAATAATAGTTTTCTTCTTTTGCTGCACAATACACATCATACTTCATAAAACTCTGATGATATACATTTTTACTCTCATTGCAAAAATTTAGCAAACTGTAGCACCAGATTCGAGGTTTTGAGGTGGGTTCATCACACGAGGGAAAACATGGGAACGAGTTCAACGTGTGATGTACAAGGAAAACACAGGAAGTGGTCGAGGGTTGGGTGGTTGGGGGGGGAATTACAATCAAGAAAACGGCACTTTGATACTCCCATGTATCCTCTCTGCAAAGAGATGAGATGTTTCCATGTTGCCAAAAACTGTTGCAGAATTGACAGATTTACAAACGCAGTCTAACTGTTATTGTTGTCTCTCCTTTGACATATTTTGCTATACACTGTCCGGGGTTTAGATTCTGTGTAAATGTTATTTTGATTATTATTTTTCTTTTGTCATGATATATGTGACAGACGTGGCTGGCCATCATGTTTATACAATGTTCATACTGTACATCCTTCTTTCTACTTTACTTTACTTTTTACTTGATACGAAGGGTTTCTGTTATCTCAGTTATGTGTACATTTTCTTTCACTGGACGGTGAATGCTGCGTTCATGTCGCAGTGTTTAAACGATTGGTTTCCATCCAAATTTAATGCCGATTTTTAAACAAGTGTCCGGAAAATCTGCGAAAGAAATGAATGCGTGTTTTCGTTCACTACTGTTATGTGAATATTAGTTGGTTGATGGAGATAAAAGGCTGGTGACGCTAATACTCAAACGATCGTAAACATTGTAGAAAGCATGATGGAGCTAGAGGGGCATTTGGAGGTCTGCGTTCGCTCAGGCCAATGTCGCATTTGCATGCTCCTCACATGGTCCCATTTCCTAAGTGAGTTTTCCTCGTTTCCACTCAGGTTTTTTAATGCACAAATAGAAAAATATGTATAAAAACTGTTGGAAACACTTAATTAATGAATTTATGAGGGAAAGAAAATACATCAAAACAAGTAAAAACATTTTCAGCATAAATACTAAAACATTCATACAAAGAATTTGCTGCTTCTTCTCTTATATGACAGTAAACTGAATATGTTTTGGTTCAGTTACCTTGGGCTCTGAGAAATTCTGAGCTTTTTCTTCTTTTTTTTCTGACCTCTGCCAAGAAAGAATGAATCAGTTAATTAAGAAAATATTCAGCCGTTTAATCGATAATATTTTCAATTGATTTGAGTGATCTGATGTAAACGCTCGGAAGCCATCAACAGGATTATTTTCAGATTATTTGGTTAATTATTTTACTGTTAAAATGTCAGAAAATAGTGAAAAATGCCTGTTAGCGTCCAAAATATACATATCTTTATTTATCCAACCAACAATCTGAAACGTAAAGATATACAATTTAGTATTATATAAAATGGGAAAATCGTCACATTTGAAAAGCCGTAACCGAAGAATATTTAGCTGCTTTTTTTTTTTTTTTTTTTTTTTTTTGCTTGAAAAATCACTGAAAACAATAAATCATTTAACAAAACAGTCCCAGAATAATCAACTAATTGATTATTGAAATAATCCTTTCAGCTCTTATCAATTATCCATCGATCACATGAGCGTGGCATTATACATGGAGGTGTGACACCGTCTGCTTTCCATAAAACATCGACCATCGATCTACAGTGAAATCAATGTGAATGCTGGAACCCGGGATAATAAATGATTGAATGTACTGCAGTTACAGTCAAGTGGTAACTTTGGGCCAGAGAGAAGTTAACCCTCTGAGTTATATTTATGAAGTCGAAGTGCAATGGAAAAATATATTTTCTTTGTATTTAAGTAACTCGATTTGTCAGTTTTCTTTCCATTTAAGTATTTGTTTCCATCTGTCTTTGACTGTTGGTTTCATTTTTTTTTAGGAATGTGTCATTGTACAAAGATCAAATGTTTGCCTGGTAATAAATAAAATGACTTTGGCATGAATCTGTTTTCAGTGCACTGTTTCTGAACATTATACCTGCAAAACACCAGCATGTTCGCATTGAGCTTAAAGCCCCGCTGTCCCAAAGTAAGTGAAGAAGAGTCAAAAAGGCAAATATATCTGATCCCTACTATACTAACTCATTTCTTTTGTTTAGTATTTAGTACAGTGACTGTTCTCTCCTCTGGGCTAAAAACATTTGCTGGCAGTGGGGGAAAGTAAAAAAGTAAATTTACTTAGTTATTTTAAGGCACTTGTAATGGAGTAGAAATACAATGTATATAATATCTCAGAGCCAAATCTTTTACTTTTTACTCCAATACATTTATTTGGTAATATGGCTGCAACTAACAATTATTTTCACGATTGATTTATTCTGCCGAGTTTATTTTCCCGATTGAATCATTCGGTCTATAAAATGTCAGAGAAAAAAAGTGATAAATGTCCATCCAAGTTTCTCAAAGTCCAAGGTGATCTTGTTCAAAGACATTCACTATAATATGATATAAAACAGGAAATTTGAGTCGACTAATAGTTTCATCTCTTTGCTAAATCCGATTTAAAAATAGAAAATAAATAAACTAAGTTATAATGTGTTATAGGTTAAACCAGCAATATATACATAATTAAAAGTAGCCCCACGTTTACCAGCTGCAACGTTAAAGTGATGAACACATTCATTCATAATCACCATTATAATCCACATATAATATTCTGAAATTGTCCATTCCATGTCAGTGTAATGTAGATACTTTGTTGAGTAAAGTATACTGAGCACTTGTTCCACCATCTGTATGTATCTTTACCTCCTAAAATGAAATGCATCACGAGACCAGCAACTTTATGGGGCCAAATTCTGTTAAAGAGCGACAGTTCCTTAATTTTTAGTTAAAACTTTTGTCGCACTGTAAGAAGTGATGTTACGCTGTGAGTACACACCTGCTGTCACCTCTGTTCCAGTGATTCTTCAGATTGTGACACAGTAGAAGACTCATTTGGGAAAAGTACAGTTTCAGTTTGTCCTGGTATGAGAAAGGAGAAGCTGGAAACCATTGAGATAATTTGACTTCACGGGGTAACCAGTAAGAGTGTCCCAGCCTTCAAAGTGAGTGATTAACAGTGAGTCACAGAGATTATGTTCCTTCCTTCCTTCTCAGGACTAATCTTTTAAGTGTTTTCTGGCTCCATTGAGGACTCACTTTCAGCCTCATCCGTTTTACAAACATGTGGAAATGATTTGTCAAGTGTTAAAAGCATGAAAAGTCACGTTCGGTCACTCCGGAGTGTTAGATTACTCTGGTGCATCTGCGCTCTCCTAGAGCAGAAATACCCACAAACAAGAAGCTATGATCAGTGACATTCTCTGGTTGACGTTTAGTATTATTTATCACCAGGTCTGAGACACGGTCACCAGCAAGAAACCTTGAAACACGGATCACAAATCGCCCAGAGAAGTTAAAAACTAAACATTAAAAGACCGCGCTGAGGCCTTTGGTGGGTTTTACTGTCGTCTGTGTTGTTGGAAAGTCTTCTTGTGGCTTGTTCTGGAATTCAAATCAAACATACACATGGCTGCATGTTTGACTAAACGCCCTGTTCCCCCCCCTTTCAAGATGGGGATGATGTCATTGCATATCATCTCCTGCTGAATGAGTCCAGAAAACCGCTGATCTGAGTGAGCAACAAGCTGAGACAGAGCGCTGCTGCAGAACAAGCCACACTCATTGTAAACAGTATTGTTCTACGAGCTGCCCGGATTGTGAATCAGAGTGAATCAGACGAGCTCTCCGTGTTCGGGCCTACATTCCTCAACTCCCTCCTCCCTGCCTCGAATCAGATTTGTACATTTACAGATAGATTTATACATCTGACATTAAATATTTGGGGTGATAAAGGATTTACCAGCAGGTTTTTCCTTCATTCGTTCTAACGGAGAAAGCAGAAGTCTTCTAAAATGCTGAAAAATATGTGTCCCGGGGGGGGGACACCAAAGAACTTGGCTGGTCTGCGCAGAGCTCTGACCTCAACCCCATCCAACACCCTTTGAGGTGAACTGGAGCAGCGACTGTGAGCCAGACCTGACCACCAACATCAGTGTTGGACCTCGCCGGGGCTCTTGAGGCTGATCGGGGGCAAATTCCCTCAGACGGGTTCAAACGTGGTGGAAACCAGAAGAGAGCTGCAGGCATGACGTGTTTTTGTAGGCCAACCTGGAAGTTAGCGTCGCACTGGTCCCCCCCCCCCAACAGAAAGCCAATTGATGACGTTTTCATGTCTTTTTTTAAGACTCGTGAAAGTGGTGTATTTACTGACGTATTTCATGTCGTAGAACAAAACGTGAAAATCTCTGAAGCTTGTGTTAACCACAGACCTTATTTTAGGCATCTAACCAAAATCCGATTTATTTCAAAAATTGTGCATGTAATTATAATGACTGTGACCTGATGAAGTCGCTAGGTTAAAGGTCAGAGGATCGCAAAAGTTATTAGAAGACATACTGAGGGCAACACGAATGTCTGAACTAAATCAGAGTCATGGCAATCCTTCCAAATGTAACAGTACAGGAAAAGTCAGAGGATCACCAGTCAGTAAGATGTATCCTCGCAACTTTTAATCATTAAGCAATTCCCATAACAAACATGGCCATACTTGTGATAAAGTGCACTTTATTTGTTGCAACCAAAAAAGCTTCCCGTGGGAACTCATTCAGTTTTTACATTTATATGCAGTATAAATAACAACAACAAATTGTTCCTCGAGGCCCTGTCACACACACGCGCACGTTTCAATCACAGTAACTCACACAGGTCATCGTAGGTTTTCAAGTACGGAGCAAGGAGATACAAAATGACGCTTGTAGAAGGCGCAGACTGGCTTTAGATGCAGTTTAGGGATGGTATGAAAATGACCGGGGTGCAAAGGGCAGCTGACGCCGTGTTCAGCTTTAATAAGCTGTTCAATGGAAAAAGCAAAAAAAAAAAGCTAAAAGTAAATAAAAAAAGTTGTTTCCCCTATGGTCGCAGCTGTAGGCCGAGATGACTGTACTATTTTAACGACTTACAGGATCTTTTTTTTTTTTTCTTTTTTTTCTCATCACAAGGCTAAGTTTTCATATTATTTTTTCTTTTACTCACGGGAATGGGCTTCCCGGTTCCATGCCTGTATGTTAGAAGTATCCTACTTGGAAAATTGCCAAATGTTGTTGTAATGATGTGGAAATGTACGATGCTGATTTAAGACGTAGGCTATAGGAGGCAGTTTAGATATTGAGGTTCGGACCTTTGCTGGGAGGAAATCTGACCTATTTGAATTGAATGAAATACCCCTGCTTTGCATACAGTCCCTTGCACAGGCATCAAATAAATATTTAAAAGGTACATTTGCATGTGAGCACCATTTTTGCTCACACTGTAATCAGGCAACTTCATGTTAAAAGAAAGGCAGAAAGAACTGCAACAGCAGTTAAAGTAATGGAGAGTTTTCAACCCCAAAATCACTTTTCCACAGCAGCTGTGGAGCTGTTGGTCATCAAAGACATTCTGAGTCGGTGAAGCCGCGGTCACTCACGGCATCTTTAAGACAAAAACTAAACTTTTTCAAACTCTTTGGCCTCTGTGACTCACACATATGATCCCAAAAAGGATCGCTCTCTTCCCATACGTACAGCTCCATGCTGGATGTCTTCTGTTTTAGTAAAACTTGATACTTTTAATGGGACTTTAATGCGAGTCTGAGAACTTGTGGCTTCGCTGGGGGCCGAGGAGGGCTGGGCTTGACTGGAGGTACAGGAGGAGGACTTGGTTTGGCTGCATTAAGCTGAAAAACAAAAGATGAATTTTAGACACATTTAAAACATGAAGTTCTAAGACTATGGAGGTTTGAGGAGCGAGTGTTGTTGTGATTTTATTGGTCCTAAAAAAAAAAAAGAATAACATCCGAGCATGAGACTTTAATGATTCCCAGAGGAGAAAGTCGCATGTGAGAGGAGCACAAGAAACAGGAAACAGATATAACAGATGCTTTATGGAAATTACTTAAATTATGAATCTATATCTCGACTGATCAGCTGCAGAGAGGCCAGTGAGAGCAGCTGTGCAGACTCACCTGTGCTTTACTCAGAGGAGGTAAGGGTTTACATGGAGGTAGAGGTTTTGCCTGTGGAAAAGAAGAACATATTTGTTGTTGTTTTGTCACATTAAACACATATACTCAGAGTTAAAGGATAAATCTAGTGATATTCTATATTTTTCTTATTGTTAACAAATCCCATGAAAAGACCAAAACCATCAATGAATGCATCTACCAACAAGTAGTGTGTGTGTGTGTGTGTGTGTGTGTGTGTGTGTGTGTGTGTGTGTGTATGTGTGTGTATCTTCTTCCTCTGTGCCATAGCGCTCCATTGTTGTTAAAAACTATTAAAACACACGAATGAGCCACACTGTTGCCCTGGGTGACATGTTCCTGCATTCCCATGAACACACACACACTGTAGTTTATTTTGACTCCCACACACACACCGTCCTGCTGCCGCAAATACTCACTAGACCACCAAATGTGTATTAATCCGCCGCTGAAAATAGTCCCCAACAAATACACTATTTCCTCCTGTTTGAGTAACGTTTGGTAAAAACTACAGTGACCAGCTATTTGAGGAAATTACTGAGACTTTTTAAAAAAAAGATTATCACCAGGTTTACTCTTTAAGCAGTTGCACACCACACGTCTGAATATAGACAGCCTTCTCCATGTATTATTCTATTTGACTTTTAACAGCTGACTTACGTTGAGACCCTGAATGCGATCTTCAGTGTCAATTATGCATTAGATCACATTTTTGTTTTTGTTGTTTTTTTATCTTACCGGCTCAGTTTGTGAGGTAGGCGACACTGAAGACAGTTTCTTTGGCGGCTGGAAGGGAAAAAAAGCACTTAATGACTATCACGCTACTTAGCTTTGACACGGTAAACTTTCCAAGCTGTCCATCTGTAACCTGCCCACACATGAGTAACTAACTGATGGCTGAACATGTATTTCCATGAGTAATCCTTTTTGGTATCGGTGCTGTATGTACCTGTGGAGCGGCTCTGCTGGGACTCACAGTAACAATCAGAGGAGCGCAGGCTTGTGTTGCCGTGGACTCCAGGAAAGTGGGCTGACTGATCTGAGGTCTGTCTTTACCACTTGGCTCCTGGAACATTGGGTTCAACTTGTCGGTAGCTGAATGCACTTTCCTGTGAACACGAAATATATTCAGCTCGGGCGTAGAAGAGACGGACACGGGAGAACGAATTCAAGGGAAAACTACCTTTTGGAGGTGTAGTTGTCCATGTTGTCCTTTTTACAGCACATTAGCCCTGCAGTCACTGCAGTGATGACCAGAAGGATGGAGAGAGCTGCACACACACCGGCTATTATCCCAGTCTGACCTGCGGGAAGGGAAATCACACTGTTACAGTAGCACATTGTAATAGAGGCCTACGCCGTCTCTGTTTTTATAACTTTTATGCGGGGAAAGAAAAGACACATATATACACTTTTTTTTCAGATTTGTAAGCAACTGTTGGATGGATCATGAAATGTAGTTCAGACATTCATGTTCCTCAGATGATGAATTGTGACCACACCGATAACTTAAACATAACATAAACACAGCTATCTTATAATGAAGATTATAAAATAGCTGTGTGTGTGGGACCATTTTATAATGTAAAAAGGATCTTGTTAAAACAAGGAAAGTTGTTGCAATAAGAAAGTGAGCTTCTTTCTTCTGTTGTCATGGTGGCAGAAATATGACAAAAGATGAGAAGGCTAAAACGGTACAATGCCTTTAGCAAAGGTTGATCTTTGCGCAAAAACAAGAAGGAAGCTGTTCTGTTGCTCATAAAGAGAGTAGGCTCAACCGGTCCACACCATTACCGTCATTTTGTCATTTAATTGATCAATGAATTCACCATCATTTGGGGAAAATGCACAAATCGAGCATCTCATTGAAAAGAAAGGTTGAACAAGTTCTTCGGTTTGTCCTGGTGAACAAAGTGTTGTCCACCCTGTGCCGAGCCATTTCACAACTTCTGCCCGCAGAGTGTCTCTACCTCCTATATTTGAGTAGTTTACTGTGAAGGCTGAGCACTTGCGCAATCCCTTGGCCAACTTTCTATTGTAATCACATGTGAAAAGGCAACTACTTTGTATTCTATTGTTTTATAAATTGATACACAGAGCAGTCTTAAATGGGAATCAAGACTCTTGATTCCAACCGAGGTCACTTTGAAGATGTATCAGGAACACTGGAATAAATAAGAGATCACTCATAATGAATCATCCGTGTTTCTGACTTACTGGAAGGATGATTCATCGAGCAGGAGTGGCCTGTTCCTGTCTGTGGTGCTCGCTGATATCACACTTTGTGTGATCCGTTTTTAAAAAGTTGGACTTTGCACACTTTGTCTACTGTTATAAAATCAATTCCAGCGACGGGTCCTGTACCTTGAGGTAAATCTGCATACTGGATGTCACAGTAGGGTGGAGCCCAGCCAGGATTACAGTGGCACTCTTTCTTGTGATTGCACACCTGCAGATAAAAATGCAAAACCATTTAAGCTGTTAAGTATTTGGACTTTGGTCGAGAAAAGTCCAACTGAAAACAGCTGCAAGTCCTTTTTTCGAACTTTAAGATAACTCACTCACCCCGTTGTTGTTGCATTTCTTTGCACAGTCCTCCTTTTTCCCATAAACTGATATTTCCACACATCTGTTATCAAGGCAAACCTGTGAACAAATGTTTGATTCTGAGCAAAACATCCACCATAAGTAACAGCACTGTGTGTAATGTGTTTCCCCCATTGGAGGTTTTACCTTATTTGGTCCACATCTGGTTCCTTTTGGCACCATGTCGATTCTTCTGGTCTTATCGTCATCCACAGCTAGTTTACATTCGATGTTGTGCACAGTGTAGGCTGCCCTTTTACCAGTGATGGACTCGCCTCCCCCTCCACAAAATATAGATCCACACATAAGATTCCTATAAAAAAAGAAAAATATTGATCAAGAACTTGCTGCCAGATTAACAGCATTGCACACATTGGCCTCAGACATACAAGATGTTTTACAAATGTCTTGGCTACTTTTCAGTACTGGCTCGTACTGTGTGCCAGGTTTCCGTCAGGGGCATTTTGTGATAAAGTTAAAAGAAAAAAAGGAAAGAAACCGAGCTAGGCCTTCAGCAGAATGTTCAGTGCAAGTGTTGCTGATACGTACGGCGCAGTGCAGGGGGTGTAGCTGAATTTGTTCCTCCCACAGTTAGCACCTTCTTCGCCGCGTTTGTTCAGAATAAAACACACATCTGATCCAACTCTGGCCCCTGAGGGAAAAAGACATTCATAGTTAACTTTTTAAACTGTGGAAGCTCATTCGTCAAAACACGGTCGAGTTCAGTAAAGACGGGATCAGATTTCTATCCACGTCACTTTGGCCGATCTAATAAAATGTCCCCTTATTCCAATACTTTGGATCGGCTTGGGACATCTCTATATATGACCCACATGTATATATGACATATATCAGGCAGTGTGGAATAAGACGTTTTTAGGGGTCCAGGCCCACGAGATGGAGTGTTACATGATGATGTTGGGATATCATTCAAGTTGGACATTTTAAATACACACTTATTTCTTTTGATGCAGAAACTCTCCTATTTTCTGTGAGAGAGCTATTCATTAAATGCTCTGTAGTCCTTCATATAATACAAATGCACACTATTAAAGCAATCTTTCTTGGAAAAAAGCCCTAACCACCATGTGACACCGACATTTACTGATACTACTTGAAACAGATTAATAATAACTAGAGCTCCTTGAGGCTCGGCTTGTCTATTCAAAAGGGAAGAAAGACAGTGAAACCTGTGTTTTTGTGTTGAGTGTACCTGGTCCAAACAGCCGGCGGCAGTGCTGCTGATGTGTGGGGCATTGTCCGTCGTAGCAGTAGCCCTGTGCCTGGTCGTAGCAGGGCTTGCCGTTCATCTCAAAGCTATCTTCAGGACAATCCTCCGACGCTCCGGTGCAGTATTCAGGCAGGTCACAGTCACTGGCTGACCTTCTGCAGACACTTCCAGCCAGTTTGAACTGAGGGTTAAAGTACACGTTAAGGCAGGGGTCCCCAACCACCGGGCCGCGGACCAGTACTGGGCCATGGATCATTTGGTACCAAACTTTATTTTTTCGCAAGTGGGAAATATTTATTGTAAACATTTCCCTGTATTATATTATATATATATATATATATATATTACAATTTAATAATAATATGAATAAAGTGCATAATATAAAATGTAATAATTGCATTGACTTTATATATGTAATAATTAAATTAGATGTTTTGCATTTTATTGTGTGTTTTGTTATGCCTGCCCCCCCACCCCCAGTCTGTAGAAATATTGTCTCGCATGAAACCGGTCCGTGGTGCAAAAGGTTGGAGACCGCTGCGTCAAAGTACACTGACTTAGTAAGAGTCCAGAGCTAGCTCAAGTAGAATTTGGTTAAAGAGTGCATATAGTTAGCATGCATATTCATGCTGTATTGCATGAAAGCAACACCTCTTCCTGTCAGTGAAACCGCCATTTGAGGAAGCATGTGGCGAGTTGCAGTACATGGTAACAGCAGGACATCACCCTCTGTTTCCTGTTATTATTGAACTGCTGCTGTTTTATTGTGGTTTGAAGGGCAACCTTCTCCTGTTACCAATTTAATGCCCACAGTTATTAGCCAGAAGCAGGGTGTGTCAGTATGATTGGCCTTTCTGCAGAGTGCAGAGTGTCCACTGAGGGTGGAGTTGAAGACTTTGATTTATGACTTTATCGCTTCGCATTAGTTTTTGTCTTTAGTGCTAATTATCAAATATTAGCTTGGTAACACACTACACTAAAATGGTGAACATGGTAAACTTTGTACCTGCTTAAAATCAGCACGCTAACTTGTCATTAGGAGCATGTTAGCATGCTAACATTAGCATTTAGCTCAAAGAGCTGCTAGCATGGCTGCAGATTCTTGTTAAATCACAGGTTTGGGACCTCGGGTGGAAATTCACATTGCAACAAAGTTTTTACTTTGGGTTTTTTAGCTGACAAAGTATAAGAAATACACTTTAAAAGTACATTAATGGTAGCTAATGTACCTGGCAGTTGTTACAGCATTGTCCGTGAGCACACTGGGATCCTTCAGTAAGGCGACATGTTGATGCATCACAACAAGGGTTCTTGCATTCCTACAGAAAAAAACACAATCATTTTCAGTTGTTCTGTTTGTGTATCCAACGGGAATTGCAGTGATAAAAATTAAGATTTAAATCTCACATTTAAAGCCGCATCTCTGCCAAGAATTGTGTCTCTTTCAGAGGATGTGAGCACACAGGAAAACTATTTAAATTTTTGAGGCCAAACTCCAGTTTGGAATGCCCTGAATCACCACTGCCTTGCCTTTTATTAGCTGTAACCTCGCACACAGGAAACCACACCAGTCAGATTAAACAGAAAACCCAAATGGTATCTTCCTTCACCGAAGGATATATTTAAACTTTCCAAGGTCCCAAAAATGACTGTTACAACCAGTGCCATGAGCCGCTACGGAAAGTTTTACCTCCACAGTGCCACAGTCACACTCCTCTCCAGGGTCCAGCAGGTCGTTCCCGCAGTTCGGGCCCGCAGCGATGGTCCTAACAGAGCTGGGTCTGGACAAGCAGCTGGGCTGAGCTCGCACCATGAATTCAGCAAGCTGCTCCACACTGCAGCTGCTGAAAAACTCCGGGAACGCTTGATTTCCTGTCCTGAAGAAGAGCAAGGAGATTTCAGCTTTGCAAAAATATTCAATAAATTTTTTAAAAAAAACAACAGTTTTTACACTTTATGACCAAAAGGCATGTGAACACCTGAACTTAACACACATATCTGCTGCTATAACAGTCTCCCCTCCACAGGGGGTGTGCTCATACTTTTGTATGTGCAAGCTGAATGTTCATAATGTTCTAGCTGAAATGTGATACTTCCAAACAAACAGCACAAAGAAATCATCAAAATATTTTTTGTGTCTTGCAACAATAAATCCGAATTATAAGCTGCAGCAAGACAGACCAACAGGTCTGCTTGCAGTGACATCCTTACCTGAGCTTTTCTGCCATTACACAGTTCCCGCTGCTGTAAGACGGACCACACATACAACCCGCAGCATCATGTGACAAGCCGAAATTATGTCCCATCTCATGAGCGATGGTGGAGGCAAGGCCTATTGGGCTGTCATGGTGATCCTGCAAGAGAAATGCAGAGATGTGGCTTTAAATTCAGCAAGATGTGTCATTAAATCACGAATACACTAACTTCATCACTAGTTGTTAAAGGATTAATGTAAGTTATAAGTCCTTATTCATACCTGGTTGACTCCACCTGAGTTTCCAGTACACATGGCAAACTTATTTGCCAGTCCAACTGTGTCTCCATCAAAATCTTTGCCTCTGTTGAGGGATAAAGTCTAACATCAGGTCAAACTGGCAGCATTACTGTGTTCAACATCTGCACAGATTTATAAGACTAATCCTCACGTCACAAATTGGGCATTATCGTGCTTTGTTCTCTGCAGAAGATCGGCCTGCCGCCACAGGAGGAAATTGTCCAGGGTAGTCTCCGAATTAATGTCAACGGCAATGTAGTCTCTGTTGGTCCAAATCTCCAATCCCACCAGCATGACACGAATGTTCAGAGGTCGATACAGCTGCAGGCAGAGGAGGAGACGTTAGTCAGGAGTAAATGCACTGAGAGCTGTCAGTTAAGAGCACTGATAGCATGACCCCAGGCAAAAGGCATACTAAAATTACCTTGTCAACGTGATTTATAACTCCAAGAACACGGGATTTAGTCTGACTTCCATATCGTTTATACTGGAGGAAGAGAAGAGACAAACATGATCAGATTCATATAACCAGCGATCCATCCATTCCCTGCCGCATAAACAAGGTTGTCCAGACATCCCTCTCCCCAGCTACGTTTTCCAGCTCCTCCTGGGGGATCCCGAGGGTTGGACCAGTTGGACGTGCCCGTAAAACCTCCAAAGGGATGCACCCAGGAGGCACACTGGAAAAGGTACAAATAAGCATCGGCTCTACTCCAAGCTCCTCAGCCTACCTCTAAGGGTGAGCCACCCAAGAGAGGAAACTCATTTTCGGCCTCTTGTATCCATGATACATTCTTTCCCATTCTTTCAATAACCCCCCACCAGGCTTCTCTATCATTGCCAATGCTAGCGTTGAAGTCCCTCAGCAGACCTAAGGAGTCCCTAGGTGGTATCCTTGTCAGGATCCCAACAAGAGACAAACAGAAGGCCGGATACTCTGAACTGCTGTTCAGGGCATATGCACAAACAGAGACTTCCTCTCAGTAACTCGTAGTTGCTTCGAGGCAACCCTCTCCTTCTTCAAACACAGCAGCGCTCAGTCAGAGGCTTGTGAGCACCCAACCGACGCCTCAACCTGGGCAACTCCGGAAAAAGAGTCCAGCCCCTCTCTTGGATTTTGGTTCTAGACCCAGTGCTATGTGTAGAGGTGAGCCCAACTATATCGAGTTGGTAACGCTCCACTTCCTGCAGTAGCTCCGGTTACTAAGGACTCTAAGGTTCCAAGGATGTGAACCTATTTGTGATGCCAGGAGTCAGCACACCTAGGTGCCTGCCTTTGCCTGCCGACCACTTGACCCCGATGCCTATCCCCGCAGGCGGGCAGCCACTCCATGTAGTTCTTTGAGCCCAACCCTGTTGATCAAGGCCCAGCCACCAGACCAGATTCATTTAGGGATTGAAATTATAGTTGTAAAGGAATGAAAATAGGATATTTACCTCAGTATTGTCCACCACCACAAACAGCTCGACAAACCTCTGTGGACCTTCAATGGTTTGAGTTTTCTGAAGAAAAATAGGAAACAGAAGTACAACCTTCATATTAATAGCCATTAATTAACCACACATTTGTTTATGGTTTACTATAAAAGCATACCCATGTCACCTACCCATGATCTGGACCTGAAGAGGCCAGAGAGCCGCAGGCCCTGGTCCTGGTCATACAGTGTGGTGGTGTTGGACGAGGAGCCACAGCCAGGTCTGCCACTGATGTTCAGGTCCTCCCGTCTGTAAACTGCATGGTCCCCATCCTCAGACTGTCCCAGAGGCTCTATGAGGTAAACCTGCTGCCGGGCTCTAACGAAGCCGCTACAAACACAGAAAACACAAAGACAACCGCTTCATGTGTAGATGTTCTGAAGACAAACAGCATAAATGTGATCCGATATACAAAATGGAAATAGTTTTTGTCTTCTATTAACAGTCTGTAAACACAGGAGCACAACAGAGCGATCTGTTCTGTATTAAATGTCTTGATTTTAACCTTATTTGTAGAACACCTTTCTAACAGAGGCAATTCAAAGGGGTTTAAGTAAGGCAAAGAAATGCATCAGAACGACATTTAAAAGCACAATTTAAAAAAAAGACTAGAAATACAGTTGAAGTGCAAGTAGAGTGCAGTAATAGGATAAGGTTCCCCAAATTCAATAGTATATCTGAAAAAAAACACAAACTGATTACTAAATATCATGAAGTAACACATTTCACAAGTATAGTTAGTCTTGGGAAACTTTTACCAGAGAAAATGTAATTGGGAAAATTAAAAGAAGGAAGTTTAAAGCTTTAAAAATATCCATATTTTCTTACCTAATGCCCGAACATATTCCAACACTGACTGAAGAGTCCTTCATGCCTTTAATATGGCCGTGATAGTAGCAGTGCTCCTGGACGGAAACACATTCATCAGATTAAAGATATCAGTGAGTTCAATTACTCACAAAGGGTTTCTTTGATTTTACTGTACGTGGAATTATGAATCACAGCTTAGGAATTGCAGATCTTTATCATGTTAGGTTCACTTAAACTCCATAACACTGGTAAAATGAAATGAGAAGTTTGTCATTATATAACTTTCAAGGCAAAATACACAAGTTTGCAGATACAAATGTAGTATTTTGTTTTGTGTAACCTCTGTGTATTTGTTAGAATGTTTGACATTTAATATTAATTTTTTTGTAGGAAAAAATCATGCAAAAGGTGCAACCTGAGATTATATCAAGGGCTAATGGTTTAAACTAGTTAGCCTGATCATCAGTTTAAATAGAGAGCAATAATAATGATATTAATAAAAATAATAAGGAATCAACAGAAATGCACTGAATATAATAATGGATTATGGAAATGGAGGTTATATAATTATAAATTTTGTAGAATGGTTTAATTGTTCTTACATTTTAGCTTACATACTGTGTGTACAATAGGGCAACAACTAACAATTCATTTTAATTGAATTATGGGTTAATCTCTTGATTATTTTTTCTATTTAATTGATACATTTTTTGTATATGGAGAGTCAGAAAAAAATAGAAAAACACCTAAACCATCACTTTCAACTACTCTTTAAAAAAATCAATGTTTTTCTACACCAACACATGTGTAGTAATTTGTCTTAATTTATTGCTTCAGAGGTCAATTAAAATTAAAATCTCACCTCATTTGGTGACGCTGTTACCCGTTTTCCATCTTCTGAATAGTGTGTTTCAGTGTAGCCTCTACCAATAAGATTCCTAGAAAATGCAGGTGGAAGAAATTGTAACAGAAGGTTTTCTTTTTCATATATTAAAATATTAAGATACATGTTTAAGTGGATTTGAAATTCAAATTTTAAAAAGAAAGATATTAGATAATAAAAAATTTAAAAAACATTGTTTACCTGTTTTTTTCCAGATGAATTGTGTGGTTCCTCCCTTCAATGGCCAATTCGTACTGAACCATATCAGGAAAAAGCTGAAGAAAAAATTCTGTCAGTCACATGTCAACTACAAATAACTTTAACAATTAGACTCCTTTACAGCAGTGGAAGAAGCACTCACATCCTTTACTTAAAAATACCACAGTGACAAAAAAAATAAATAAAACTTAGGTTTTGCGACAGGTAAAAGTCCTGCATTCAGATTAAGTAAAAGTACACAAGAGTTATCAGAAAATGTGCTTGAAGTATAAAAAGTAAAAGTATTCATTGTGCAGAATGCCCTGTGGAAAAATGTTGTATTCTTTTATATTATAGGCTATTATTAAATTATAGTTAATGATGCACCCATGACCAATTCTGATAAATAAATGAGAATAAATATTAATCTTCAAAGAGCGTTGTTGTTGGGTTTTTTCCCCCCCAACTCGTGGTTACAGACCGCGGGCGCAGCTAATCCAGTTAATACAGCAGTAGCTTCACTGAATTGAGCCAATCAAATTAATTATTTACTGTGTATAGACAGAGAAACAGTGTAATGTTATTGCTGCTACCTTCAGGCTACAGGCTGTTTCCTGGTCTAACCAAAGTAGCACTACACAGCTTATCCATGTTTGGCTCGATTTACAGCTGTGAGGCAGCTTTCTCTACTATGGACATTAATAAATTCTGGTCCTACACATGTGCAACAGAATGGCACTAACTCCATTCAAACCAAGATTCAAACTTCTGGCAGGGCAGTCAGAGGCCAATTTATCTCACTAGGGAGGTGAGAAAGTTTTCTTTTATTAAAAACAGAGCTCAAAGCTCTATATGCAAGTAAAAAAAAGGGACTTTTAATTCATTTTATTCAGAACATTCTGTCTTGTTTTTCTTTTTTACTTGAAATGTAAGCATTTAATTCATTGTGCAAGGACACGTTTTATTCATGTATTATAGTATTATAGTTCATTATAATGAGAAACTTTCTCAAAATAATCACTTACTTATCTTGAAACAAGTTTCTAGTTTTTTTTTTTTTTTTTTCCTCTTCATCACAAGACTAAGATTTCATCTTATTGTTTTCTTTTACCGGCGGAAATGGGCTTCCATACCAGTTCAATGTGTCTGTATGTAAAAATGATCGCTATCTGTAAGTATTTATAGACGCAGGGGTAAGCTATGGGACGCAACTTAGACATTATGACCTTTGCTGGGAGGAAAGAAACTGGACCTCTTTGAATTTTAATTGAACACACCTGTTATAGCAGGTCAAGAGGAAACTAGTTTTGGCTACTTTACTTGATATACTGTTGGGTACTTTAAAGTTCCCATATTGTAAAGCAGCGCTAACTGCTACATAAATACAGTGAAAGCATCGAAACACGCAATCCACGGAGAAATGTGCACGACCCGTATTCAGAAACTGTGTCTTTAAACAAGCCGTCGGCACTTATACTATATTTATACGTTATATATATATATTATTATTATATTATGTATAATATATATAGGTAGAAAGTGCCGCTACAGTCTCTCCCCGGCTACAACGACGGTGCAGAGACGCCGAGAACGCAGATACAGGGGACCCGCACATATTGACCAATCACAGCAGACTGGGCTTTTTTTTGGGGGGGGGGACTTTGTTTATTTTTTTTATCATTTATTTGTTAGGGACATAAACAATATACAGACAGACTGAAAACAGCTATCCAATACAAGTATCATAGTGATGATATAGTTCATTTGCAACACCTTTCCTAGGCTTTTGTGAAACTGCCAGATTGCTTAAAGAAACAGGCGCTAAAACGGAGCGTTTAAGACGGAGGGTAAAAACATGTATTTTCAAACAGCCAGTATGTGAAAAATAAAGTGTTGTTCAACATGTTCTAATAGAAAAAAACAAAACACAAGTATGAATCTGAAATTGGGCATGATAGGTCCACTTTAATCTATAACGCAGTGGTGGAAAGTACATTTACTCTGTACTGTTATGCAACTTATCTTTTATGACATGTTGCTGTTAAAACTTCTGTAGCTGCACTAAAGTAACATGTTAAATACTTGATCATATTCTATAAAATGATGTCACCTGCTTGTCCCGCAGGCTGCTCTGTCTCCCCTGAAGTCTCTGAGGTGTGACCACTTCATATCTCTCCACATGAGACAACATCCCAGAGCTCTGCACGAGACAAACTATACACAACAAACACTGCTTCACTGTTCACATTTACACATAACATCTGAACTGACTTTAAATATTCGAAGCATTTTAATCTGCTTGAAAGACTTCCTGGAAACCATCCACACGCCCTGATAATGTTGTATACTTTACTTCATTGCATTTATTTGACAGCACTTTACAAATGAAGATTTATCCAGACAAAACACATGAGGAGTTTATAAAACATGATGCTTTGTTATCAATTAAACTCCCGAACAGTTTACACATTACAGCTGAAACTATTAGTCGATTGACCGACAATTAATCAGAAACTATCGTCGAAAAACGATCGTTTAAGTCATTTTTCATGTAAATTACTTCCTGGTCTATGATGGTTCCTTGATGAAAATAAGTTACTAAATTAATAGATGAAAATGAGCTCCACCTCAACCAACTACAACAGTAAAATCCTGTTTTTACATGAATACATGAGTAATAATAATCTAATGATATATAATAGCATAGCAGTCACAGGGAACACGTTTCTAGTTTTAAAACTTAAACTACATTTTCTTGAATATACTTACATACTTCTGCTGAAACAACACTTGACTTTTACTACATTTTACTCAGATAAATATTGGCAGTAAATACTTCCTCCACCACTGCGGACAGCACATTGCCAGCAGCTTATCCAAGCTCTCTTGTCAAATATCCTTAAACGTGTGTTGTATTCAACCTGGACAACACCAGCAAACTATTTCACCCTAAAAATAAATAAAAAATAAAGTAAAACAAAGTATTTTTATTTGAAGCGTAAACCTACCCCATGCCAGCCACAGTGAGACCCTGTCCGCTCCCATGGTGGTGCGCTCTGCTCGCCCTCACCGTTACCTCACCGTGAATCATCGACACCAGCGCCTCTTCCCGAGAAGCTCCGCCTCCGGTTCCTTCTTATCGCCGCCTGCATATTTACCGGGACAAAACCGTCAAGCGAGCGACAAACACCCTTCCGGTGAAATAAAACATGTCAAAATAAAATCCCTGTACGGATGATCAACGCAAGCACTCCGTACGTTAACTTCGTTAGCTAACACTTTAACTATACATTTGATAAAGTAAAACAAGTCTTAAAGGAAAATGTGTCATGGGAGTGCGAATTCTTTATGATTACCTATTGAATGATTTAAACACAAATTCTCTAAGGACCGGAAGCAGTAACGTTACTGAACAGTCACAACTCAATTAACTCTTCCATAGTAAACGTTTTTCATTTTAATCTATGTTAAATATTTATAAATTACAAATCAGCCATACTGCCGTCTTTTAGGATTATTATCTCCTTCAGTGCTCTAGTAGTGTTGCTCTACTGTGTAATATATAGGCTACAAACTGTATATATTACAGTTCAGGATAGATAGATCAAAGGCTATATATATATATATATATATTATAATATATATACATTATTATATATATATGTTATTATATATATATATATATATATATTATATACTATGAACTGAAATCTGTTTGCTGGGATATACAGTGTTTAGTTAAGGCAGATGTCGAGTCGAAATTCATTTAGTAAAGTCTTCTTTTAATGAATACAAACATACATTTTCATTGTACAGGTACAATAAGTTACCCATAAGGAGTGCCATGAAGTTCATTTTCAAAGCAGAATAAACACATTAGTTCCACATTTCTTAGAATTCACAATTTGAAGCATTGAAGTTAGGCTGCAAACATCAGACTGTAACTCTACATTTCATACAGCACATAATATATAATATACACACTGAAGCATCAGCTATTTTGTCTGTATTGTAATTATCTGGGCGGTGGGTGTTTTTATTGCTGGTTGACACACACAAAAGACATAAAATGCTACACTGAGGCTTTCTGACTCCGCTCTATGGCCATCCTCTCCAGTCGCTCAGTGTAGAATCCATTGAAATCCAGCCTGTCAAATCATAAGAGATGAGTTAGCAAAGTCATTTACAAAAAAGCTTAATTATGTAATGGATTATCTACAGTAACTCGATCTATACGGCATGATGTTCATACTGAAATTAATGGTACAACGACGGATGAGGGCCATTGTAGGTAAAAAAAACAGATCAAATGCGGAGCCGGGAGTAATATTCAGAGAAAAAAAACTCTGAATTTCCAAGATTAAAGTTGAAAGTTTAGGAGAAAAAAACGTTGGTATTCTGTGAGATTATGAAGTCATACATTCTCTGAGACACTGAATGTGTGCTATAATAATAAGAGACTGCATATCTTGAAACTGATAAGAGTAAAAATGCTTAATTTTTTTTGTTTTTCCGGCATTTTAATTTTTTACCTACAACGGTTCTGATAGGCATTGTAGAATGAAAAACAATGGTTGGAAGGTAAAAAGAGAAAAAACACTGGTTTGCTTTGGAACATGGCAGTAGTATCAATAAGTATTTGTACAGATTTTGACATGCATTTAATTAAAAACCGTTTTACCTGTAGATGATGCTGATCATGCTGTGCTCGCAGTCGTTTGTGCTGTAGATGCTCAGCTTGTCCAGCAGGTCCAACAGCAGCATGCTGAAGTTACTGTCAAACTTGCTGATGGTGGCTTCAAAGCCTGCATCTGACTGGAGGGTGTCGGCATGCTCAGCTAATGACTAAAGCAGTGAGGGAACACAAACACATATTACTTGAGACATGTTAAACCCAAAACATGCACCATCTTAGTGCACCAGTTGTTAAATAGTTGCTTTTGATGCAATGTTGCTGAACAATGTTTCTTTGATGAGGGCAGGCCTTGGCGATGAACCTTTTGGAAATACCTTTGTGGTAACCCTCTTCTTCTCTGCTTCCTCAGCATGTTCGCTCTGAGTGGGAGGCCCATCCATAGTCCCCTGCTCCAGAGAGAGGCGCTCTAACCTCATACTCTGAGTGTACCGCTTCAACAGTCAAGAAAAGAAAAACATCTTAGTACAAAGACCCGCTCGCTTCATTTTCAGGTTTTAATGCCCCTCACTATTGCATTTTTGTACAAATCTAGCTTCCAATCCAGGCAGAACATGAATTTTAATATGAATACTTGAAAAGATTAAGTCTGCTGTTATTCAGAAAAGTTTCCTCTTCATCATCCTGTCAACAAACCTGCATGCAGTTTGTGAACATGACGCAGACAGACATGAGTTTGGAGAAGATCCTGAGGAGCTCAGGGTTGGTCAGCATGCAGTCCTTCAGGCAGTTGTCCAGGAAGCTGGTGTGATGGCAAAGCACGTCATCGATGTTTGACGCCTGGAGGAGCGGAAGACAGGCGGTCAGCACAAAAACAACCGTAGCGGCTGTGGGCTGGTCGTGCTTTTGTTAGATGTTAAGACAGAAGAGCGGCTCGTTCACTCACTGTTTTCAGGTTGTTCTCCATGACGTGCCAGGTGGGCTCCATCACCTCAAACATCATGTAGTACTGGATGTTCTGCACAAAGTTGAGCATGCGCTGTCGGAGGGCGAACGCAGCAGCAAACCTGCGTACAGGCAGTTTGAACAGAGTGTGAGGACATTTATATTACATTTATATTTAATGTACCTAAAATTCTACATCACCTCACCATTTGGCACAATGTGAAGAGTACAGCTTGAAATCTTTGTTGTTGATCCACACGTTGCACAGCAGCCTCTCCACATGTTTGCAGTAAAACATGTGTCGGAACAACATCTGGTACCTCGTCAGGGCTTTCCTGGAAAATGAATACTAATTAAATACCATAAAATGTGTTTAAATCCAGGGACAAATTCATCTCCCTCTGGGATCTGCTTATGACATATATAGGTACATTTAAAACTATGCCTGATACCCCTTAGCAGCTTCTCCCTATTTAGAATATTAAATCATGTAGACCACAGTATATACAGTGTAGTTTAACTAATAGAAATTATTCCTTTAAGGGTCATTCTAACTAATAATGATAATAATGATGGTGTAATACCTTCATATCGGGAAACAGTGACATTTTCTGAGATGGTTATCGTACCATGAAAATCTCATACCGTTATAACTCTTATGGCTTAATGTGACCTCGTTCATATTTTTTATTTCTGCTCCTCTAGGTGGGTGTACTTCTTCTTTAGCCGGAGGGACAGATGGGTGGACATTAGTATGTTCACTGTGTTTTGTGCTTATCAACATTTCTATATAAATTAATTTAAGGAAAAATGTATTCATACATTACTTTTCAAAATTTACAAACTGCTGTATGAAAAAATATCTGACAGATAGGATATTAAAAGACACAATAATAAAAAAAATATATCTCAAGCAGAACCAGAAAATGTTACACATTTTTGGATAAAGAAATTACTCAAATGATTATCAAACTATTTTCTGATAACTTTTCCGTCGATATGATTAGTTTATTGATAGTCAACTTACTGTTGAAGCTCTAGATCACTCACACAGATCATCTCATTTTACCATCTGTATTCTTCGCCATTTGTAAAAAATGACATGTACATTTGAAGAAAAATTATTACAAGATTTAAAATATTCCATATGTACCTTATTCATTTTTGTTTGAATTTTTAGTTAGTTGTGGCTCCTATGTCATCCCATGGCACCTGGAAAATGTCTAAATTACTGTGATTTGTATCTAAAATGGCTAATTTAACAAAAAGCACTTCTTTGAGCATTAGAAATGATAACTGTACTTGTTGATTATTATGTCATGTTTTATGAAGGCAGTAGAAGATGCATGCTCAAGTATTGTAAGTAAAAAAAAAAAACTAAACAACATGAAACATATAAATAACATAAATTCCGCAGAGCAGTACCTGTTGATGATGAGCGAGAGCGGCCACTTGACGATGTAGTCGAAGGAGAAGGCCTCCAGCCCGCTGAGGGCCGCGTCTGTGGGGTCTGCGTTGATGATGGCCTTCTCCTGTTTGGTCTCGATGGCCAGCACCCGCAGCAGCTGGGTGATGACGTCATGAGGCATTAAGTCAATCTGTGGAAAGAAGAGAGGAAGTTCCAACGTTATAGTGAAACAGCCTCATAAATCAAGAGATCAGTCTGGGGTGAAGGAACTAGATTAGTAATGGTGTAAAGAAGAAATGGATAGATTGTTAAGCTATGTTTCCTAAATTATGTTTAACTTCTATCTCTTTTCATTTTCTTTCCATAAATGTGGTCCCTTTGTTCAGACGGGGGTTTCCTAAAAGTTTATAAAGAGATTGTTCTGGGTGAGAAACTGCTTATATTGTGGGTTTGTAAAAACCACAAAGACCTTACAGATAAACTTACCTCAGATCCTGGGCAGGCAGGCTTTTAGTTTGAGGAATAACATTATAGTATATTCCTGACCAGAAAGTCAATTGTGTGGCAGGCAGGAAAAAGGAGTATCCCCTGTGGTGATATTGATTGGCTCAATAGCACAATATTTGTTTTGTTTTTGTAAATTACTTAATTTATCCTGATTTTTGAATTATATAAATGAATACAAACATGTCTTTGTGACGTTTGTCCCGCCCCTCCTCCACTGCGATTGCTCTGTTTCGGAAATATGTGTCTCTTTAGCAGCTAAATGCTCCACTATTTTCACCAGCTAGTCTACAACTGCGTCTGTCTGCTGTTTGCTGCTAATCAGGCAGTGTACAGTGAAAAAAAAATAACTAAAAACAGCTGCCTGCTGCTGGAAACATTGTTGATTAGAGCCGCGAGACTAAACAAAAACGGTAAAGTTGCGGCCGGAAAACCTCAACAATGAGGTGAAAGACGTTAAAACATTCTGTAGTCTCTGCAGAATGATCGAGTCGGTGATGATTCTCTGTGGATTTTATCACCACCACCACTTTAACATAGAAGTCATTTTATCGATAAGAATAAGATCATATATACAGATCAAAATTAGAATATTGATTATAGCAGCTTTACTATAGCTATTGTAATCGTATTAACAAATCTAACTGCACTAGCGGACAGATAACAGTCTTATTATTTCCATCCACCTTGAGGTCGTCTTTGAAGGGGTCTGTGTTGGCTGTGCTCATCCTCAGAGCCAGCTCCAGCAGGGCTTCCAGTCTGGGAGGAACAATGTCGTCCACCGGCTTCTTCAGTTCTTCCTCCGTCAGGTCCATGAAGTGCACAAAGAAATCCCCTTTGTCCATCAAAAAGTAGTGCTTGATGGATCTAATGACAACACAGACACACAGAGTTGTATAAGTATATCAGTAAATCACTACATACAAAGGCTGTAAACAAGCAAGCCTTATACCCAACTGTAAGAACTACACACAGGTGGGAAAGAAATGTCATCTTTTTTTTGACAAACTTTTTATAAATGTCCTTTTTTTTCCCTGTATGTAAACTTTCCTGGTGTTACGTGAAAGGGGCCTAACATGTAATAGATTGTTACCATTATTAGAAATAAATGCAGATGCTTCTATGAAAGAAACAAGGGGTTTTGAATGAATCCAACGCACAAACTTTGCAGCATCTAATCCCCTCTCTCTCTGTCTCTGTTATCTTTCTTGTAACTCCATCATTAGAAATGACTTCCAAATACCATCAACCATTTACCTCAGACGTGAAACCAGCTCCTTCTCCTCCATGAGGAAGGCCAGCAGGACCTTGCTGGCATAGTTGTAAGCTTTCTCTATCTGCTCCACATACACCCGCTCCTTCAGGGTGTACAGGACCTCCTTAGCATCAGGACAGGTCACATCGCGGCCGCACTCCCGCACCACATTGAGGTATTTCCCTAAGCAATGACAGAGAAGGGAATACAATGTTTTGTCTAAGAAAGGCTCTTGTGATGTTTTACATTTGTTGTTCTTGTTTTTACCTGTGCTTAATATTTTGTCTGCCATTTTCTGTAGGAAAGAGGGAATCCGATGTTGTACGATGGTGTATCTCTGATCCCAATACTTATCATTGTAGTCCTCCTGTATCTTCTCTTTCTGCAGCTCATGCTCTTCCACCATGAACTCACTGTGGGGACACAAAATATGGACACAATAGAAATAAATCAGATTTAAAGCACAAAGCACATACTGCGATGGCGTATAAGGGCCATTGTAGTAAATACATATATATATATATATATATATATATATATTTATGGAAGGGGGTAATAATCTGAGAAAACAATCCCAATTGATGAGATTAAACTCACAAATTTACGAGGAAATATTTTCAGGAAAATTGTTTCTTTTTTTGTCAAGCAACCAGATCGTGATATCCAAGTTTTTTTCTCGGAAATCTACCACATTAATACCCTTTAATGTTTTTTCCCGGAATATTTCCCCCCTTCACCGGCTCTATATTTATTGAATTAATTTTTTTTAACTGCAAAGGCCCTAATACGGCGTTGTAGGATACAGTGGTTTGTTGTTTTGTGCAGCTTCACCTGTATGGATCATTGATGATGCCCCTGTATGTCCACTTCTCCAGTATTTCAAAGTACGGGACGCTGGCTGCTTTAGTGAGGTACAGACACAGCTCCTGAGCCTGGCTGTCACCGGTGTAGTTGAAGGTTCGATCGTGAAGAAGGCTCAGTGTCGACCCACCCATACACTCTCCTTTGTCTACCGAGGACGCTGTGAAATTATTGGAAGAAATTTATTTTTTATTTTTACTTTTTTAAAATGACTAGCTATTTAAAGCTAAAAGCTATCAAAAAGTAAGTTTGATCAGTGCAGGAAATACATTTTTTCTAGCAACCCTGTGTTGAAACTAACAGTCAAAGATCCCACCAACTGTTGTTATTAGCTTTATCTTGTAATGTTTAGTGATGAAATCCAACAGATGTTGATGTCAATGTCTTTGCTGAATCTGCTGGTGATGTAGTTGTCACGTCTAAACTTGGTTCAGAGCGCCCTCAAGTAGACAAAATGAACAGCTCGTGTTTATTGATGTGGCTGCTGTGTTCATGGAAAACTGTACTACATACGACTCACCCTGAACTAGTGTTTATTTTGTCAGCCATTTGTATTTATTCAGTCTTAGTCCTGTGTCTAATGTCCTCGTTAGTTTTTTATCATATTTAGTCAACCTCATATGCATCATCAATCAGTTTACTTTTGTTAAGTTTTAGTTGACTAAAATTCTGAGCATTTTAGTCTCATCTTGGTCAAAGAAAAACGGGACTATATTAGCTCTTGTCATTTTCGTCAACAAAGTTCATGTTGATATCGTCACGTTTAGTGTTTAATGACGTTGGTGCCGTCTCCTCGTCATGGAAAAAAACCAAACATATTTAGTCGATAGTTTTCCTGAGAGAAATGAACACTGCCCCGAACTAGAGACACAAAACTTGTGTTGACACTCTTACCAATGGAGGCCAGTATCTCCATGGTCCTCATAGTGGGCTGGATGTAAAACCAGAGCTTCTGCAGGGACAGCAGACCCTGGCGCTGCAGGTGCTCCAGCTGAGTGACCAGGATCAGGTACTCCTTCATCAGGGTCCTCATTGCCGCCGTCAGCGCGTGGTTCACTTGGCCGTACTCAAAGGACGACTTCTCCTCAATGAAGCTGAAGGACAAACACCACACCGCCATCTAATAATGTGTCCTCAGTTAGAAATAAATGGGAACAAGTGACATTTTTAAACATACTGACCGTGTTATAGTGGAGTAATACGACGCAACCGGTAATATTCTGTTAACCAGCTCTTTGATAGACATGTCCAGCGTTGAATCGACGATGAAGGAGCGGTTCTGCCTCCCCAGTACAGGCTGAGCTGTGATGTCTCTGCCATCAACTCCAACCAGGACAAAGAGCAGATCCTCCACCAGAGCTTGTTCCTGAGCAGGCAGGGGCATCGTACCTGACCGCAGACAACAAGCACAGGATATTGCTGGAGTACACAATTGTTTTTTTCCCACCTAGTTGATGACCCAGTGTTAGAGGAATATACTGAGCTAGTGGCTTGCAGCAGACGGCATGGAGCAGAAGTTGATTTTAAAAAAAAATTATCGGCTTACCGATGGCCACAGCTGGATCTCCTGTTGGGCTGGGGTTGGTGATGAAGTCTCCCAGGAGAGCAGGACGGTCATACACCCAGTTAGGAAACACGGGGTTGGGCTGGGTGGGGTTCTTCTTGTTGTGTTTGTCCCTCAGCATCTTCCGTGTGACTTCAGCAGGCTGCAGGCAGAAAGCACAAAGAAAGAAAGATGAATTACAAGCAGGGCATACAGGGCAACGTTTCATTTTTACTTTTTATTCAACAGTAGGTTCACCGGTGACATTTATGTCTTTCTGAAGCTATTCTACCATCCAAATGGCAGTTCTGGTAAAGCACACAGCCAGCTTCATGGTTCCTGACAGAATTTTAACAATTGCAAATTCCCCAGCGGCAGCGGGCTTATCAAATTACTTGAAGCTCCTCTTATCAACATGTAATGTGAAGGTGGTCTCTTGTCGTGACAAACCCACAGAGAATTATCACCAACTCTGCAGTTTTTTACCGTCACAGAGCCTTTAAGCGTCTTACAGCTCATTGTTTTGGTTCTACGGCCAAAAACTATACTGTTTTGATTCACTCTCACAGCTCTAATAAACTTTGTGAATCCTGATGAGACTTAAATGATGCCCTGAACAGAAATAAATCCCATCAGAATGAGGTTTAGTTTGATATCCATCTGCTCAGATCTGCTGCATGCGCGTAAGACATGCTCACCAGAGGAGCGTTGGAGCTCGCCGTGACGTTGCCGAGCTTCTTTCGCAGCTCGTCCAGTTCCTGCATGGACATCTTGGTGCTGGTCTGAGGCAGAGTGTAACTGGTGGTGGTGGTTGACGTTGTGTTTGCTGATGACTCTGACCTCTCTTTGGCATTCTGCTGCAGAAACTGGAGCATCTATGAAAAAATCCCAACAAAGCTGTGAGACAGTGTAATACGAATGGTTAAGTATTAAGTTTCAATAAGGCTGTTTATCTCCTTTCAACACACTGAGCCACTTCCAACTCCTTATCAATGGGTTTCAATCTTCTATGGGCCAGTCACATGGGCGTTTTTTCTCAAATGTTTGAGGCAAACTGTACAGCATGAACTGTATATTTCACTTGTCTGTTAACACTACTCCCATGTTTGAGATGAAAGACAATCATATGAAAACACAGGAACCATTCTATCATCATCACCTAAAATCCATAAAACTAAAAGGGTGAAATTAATTCATTTGAAATAATAAACAAACAACACCATATAATTATCTGCTTGTAAACAATGTTTTACCTCTTTATCCTCACAGAGTTTGGAGAGCAGATAGACTAAAGGGTCGAGGTTTCGAACATTTTTGGACTTGAGCTCCTCGTACTTCCTCAGGAAGTCCTCGGGGGTTTTAGAAAACTCTGCTAATTTGACCTGAAAATGATAGTATAACGGCCAACATAAAGAGAATATTTACAGTAAGCAACACATTTCCACAAGGGGTGTAACAAATGATTTTCACAGTAAAATGCTGCCGTTCTATTTCCTATAAAACCAGCCTTTCCTGCTTACTTGCGGTTTTATATTTAAATGATGTACTTGTTGCATCTATTTATCAGGGTTCTAACTCTTTTCAAGGAATCATTTAGGAGAATATTTAACATTTAACATCCTAAACAATAATATATTTCTATGAAAGAGAGAGAAAAAGCTTCACTCACAGCATGTACTGCAGAGCTAGAGGAGCTGGCTATTGTAAGATTAACTTAAAAGAACCTCAAGAATTGACACTAACAAGACAAATATTTTGGATGTTTACACCTTATATAAATATACAGTATATAAACATGTTTCGCTGCTCTTGTCAGTGTCAATAGATAATCATTATTTTCTTTCTTTTTTGAGGTTAAATGTGCGATCTCTTCAACAGAATGACATATTTCTACTTCTATTTCTTAAACACAATTGTGCCATGGTTTATCCATATCCAGACATGTATGCGACACGTGCACATATATAACTATGCACGTACACATGCAAAGAGACATATTTCAGTGTTATACATGTATTTATTTATTCATATTCATAAGCTGCAATAGAATTCTGCAAGTTTCCCCATTATATACAGTACAATCTTTCTTTCTCAGGCCCTCTTTTAAAAGTTATAAAAAATACCATTTTGAGCAGAACTTGAGCTGGAAAAAAAAAAGTCACATTAATTAGATGTTGAAAGACAAAGTATGCACATACATCTCAGGTCTGAATGGAGCCCTAATTTCTACTGGCAGTTTTTGCAGGAACATCTAGCAAAAGTACCTACGGTAATACTATCTTTCCAGGCCACCTAATTCCTTTCAGGACATCAGGGTCAATTATCTCATGTTCCAGGACTTTTCCATGCCCAGAAAGTTATATTAGGGCATTCCTAAGTGTGTGACCCTTACCTTGGCACTGTGAGAAGACACTGTAGTCGTGACATAAGGAGTCCTGTGTTTCTGCAGCAGGTCTATGTAGCCCTCTGCTCCATCACCTCCTCGGACGTGAAGCAGGCTCAGCAACTCGTTCACATCATGGTGGATCCTGAACTCACTCATGGCTCAGTCCGCAGAAATGACAACACACTTTATTAATGGAGAGAGGAAAGACAAGAGCTTAGCTACATTTACATGCGGCTCATACTGACAAACTAATTTAATTGAACTCATTGTGTCGCAACCAGCTGCACCATCTTCTCTTGCGAGATGTGATGCTGAGCTAACAGTTAACAGATATTTGATGCTAGCTTGCTAACAGTCCCGGGTAAAATAAGATATGAGGATGCTAACTGCGTAGCTAGCTTATCACAAATGAAACATCGAATTCGTCTGACAGTTACTTTTACAACGTAATGCAGTAATAATAAGCTTTATTACAGGTGTAACCCGAGGTTCTACCTGTCAGTCGTGTCTGGGTCATACAACAGCAAACAAGCAGGTTCCAAACGCGCCCGCAACTAGTCAAATTCTTCTTCTTCTGTTGCTGTAATAGGCGCAGTGATGGAGCCACGCTGCCCTCCACAGGTTAAATATAATGCTATAACTTATTTTTATATATATATATATATATATATATATATATATATATGTTTTTTTTTTGCTGTATGTCTATTTCTGTGCATGCACATTAAGAGCAACACATATCGGAAACTTTATTTGTATTCACAAATGTTTTATTTCTTTTATCTATTATATTTTATTTATTATCTTCTATTAGGGGGAAGTGCAATATCATGGTGTAGCGCATCTGTGCAATATGTGGCATATTTTCCTATTATTTCAATAAATTAAAAAAATATATATACTTGAGAAGCTAAAATTCAACTAACCAAATATGACCGTATCTGCTTTTATTTTGAAAAACGACGACACAGCGGAAGTAAACAGTAATCACGTTACAACCCGGAAGAATAGCCTTACTCTGATTAACGTTTGAATAGACAAGAATGAGCAATTTATCTTGTGAAGAAACGATTAAACACGATGCTGCTAACATCGTTCAGCCTTTGATAGTCATATTCGTGTCTTAATCTTCGGCGCTGGAGGAGGCAGAGGCGGTCGAGTGTGAGCAGCAACGCCCTGATGCCAGCCGCCCCGTCGGAGAAAAATACCCTCTCCGCTCTGTTTACAAATCGGCTGGGAGAAATTGTTTCCCCGCAGTGTGTCGTTAGCTAATCGTGTGTGTTTTTCAGACGAAGAAAAAAACATGGCTGAACTGCATGTTGTGGAATCGAGCGGCACTGGCACCATAGAGCAACCCGAGCAGCACCGCGATGTCCGGGGCTCTGTGCGCCTGGCGTCGCCCACTCTCATGGTTCCGCCGCGGAGCAGCCAGCTCAGCCCCGGCGGCGGGGTGTCGAGCGGCAGTGGCGGACGCTCAGTCTACGGGTTCCCGGTGAAGAGCAACCCGAGCTCCCCGTCCGAACCGGTGGACAAGCCGGGCTCACGCTGGGTCCGTCTGAACGTCGGTGGGACTTACTTCATCACGACCAAGCAGACGCTGTGTCGGGACCCTAAATCCTTCCTGTCCCGACTGTGTCAAGAAGACCCCGACCTGGACTCCGACAAAGTGAGCACACACAGTCATACCATTTGGCCTAATTCATGATTAATGCTTTCATGATCTTCATCAATTTGTCCTAATAACAACATGTGTTTAGGCCACTTACAGCTGGGTGATATGCAGTTGTGGAAGATCTACTATTTTACTTAAAGTAGAACTATCACAGTGTAGAAACACATGTAATACAGTCACATGGAAAAGTCCTGCATTCAGAATTGTACCTTCTTGAAAATAAAAATACGTTTTCAGGCTTATCATGGTATTATTTAGGTTAATACTGATATCGATAGGCATTAATATATGGCAAATGTATGCAAAATCTTTAGCAAATAATCCCAGTTTTTAACCTTTTAAAGCAAATAATTGTACTCCACTGTTATGTAGAGCTACAACTAAAACATATTTTCATTATTGGTTTGTTGATTGATTGTTTATTGTACAAAATGTCCACAATTTGTGTAAAAGGTTCATCATACTTTCCTTCAAATTGCTTGTTTTGTCAGACAAGAGTCCAAAATCCAAAGATATTCAGTTGAAAAAACAGCCTCAACTCCAGGTCCACTTACTGGATTGTTTCCATGATTATGAGAAACTCAGTTTCACACATTAGACAAAGAAAAAGCACCAAAACGTCTCAGTTGAGAAGCTAGAACTTGGTAATGTTTTTTATTAATGAGTAAAAAAAAGTCTTGAACATTCAATCGATTAGCAAGATAGTCATAACACCAAACTATCCCCATGTGAAAAACAAACACTTTAATAACTCATTTTGTTTAATTTATAAACAATAACATTGATTCATCCCCCATTTTGCAGTTGCACAGCTACTGAATGTGTCCAATTCATTTAAACATATCTTTCACATTTCTGTTATGAAACTTCTTGTTCCTTTATTGATACAAAAATATCTAGGATACGCTAAAATCAGCTGATTATATCGGCCTGGTGGATGTGTCGGTCCGACTTTCCGTAATGTTTTTCCCGGACATTATCCGACACAACAGTTTGCCCTCTTCCGATTTCTGCAAAGTGTCCAGCATCGAACAGCGAGGACGAACCAAATCCTCGTCACAAAAGTCGACTCTTTATTTGTTCCCACAGGACGATACTGGAGCCTACCTGATCGACAGGGACCCCACATACTTCGGGCCCATCCTGAATTACCTTCGGCACGGAAAATTAATCATGGATAAAAACCTGGCTGAGGAAGGTAAAATGTCTTCATCCTTGCCGCTTGAGTTTTTCCTCAAACATCATGCACAGTTGGTATCTTGTCAGAGTGAAAATGAATTTAAAGTGTATGGGAACCAAACAAGGAAGCCTAATTACCAATTTTTTGGTGTAAGGTGTTCTTGAGGAAGCCGAGTTCTACAACATCGCATCACTGGTGAGGCTGGTTAAAGAGAGGATACGGGACAACGAGAACCGAACGTCTCAGGTACAGAGAATCTGTGCTCCAGACCTTCTTCTAGCACAAATATAACCAACATATCTGTGTGCAGATTATTGATGTTGTTCTGTGTGGTTTTTTTTTCCACGTCCCTCAGGGTCCTGTGAAGCATGTGTATCGAGTACTACAGTGCCAAGAGGAGGAACTCACACAGATGGTCTCCACCATGTCAGACGGTTGGAAGTTTGAGCAGGTGCAGAGAATATATCCAAAATAAAATCCAAAGATATTCAATTTATAATGATATGAAAAGAGAAAAACAGAGAATCCTCACATTTGAGAAGCTGGAACCCAGAAAGAGAAATCTTAAGAAATAGAAATATTTCCCCAAGTGTAGATTGTTCAAACTCTTTGCTCCAGTCTCAGAACTTAATAATATTTCTTCCTTTTGTCTTTTTTCTTGTCCTCAGCTTATAAGTATCGGCTCCTCTTATAACTATGGCAACGAGGACCAGGCAGAGTTTCTATGTGTAGTTTCCCGGGAACTCAACAACTCCACCAACGGCATCGTCATCGAGCCCACCGAGAAGGCCAAGGTGAGCTGAACACGAGTCACTACAAACCATATTCTGTATAATTTTTTCCGTCAGCAATCCCATGAAAAGACCAAAACTAACAGCCAGTCGATACTAACGAGTCATTTCCGTGCATCGAAAGCCTGATATAAATGAAATTGTTTTTGGTATAAAGAATGGTACATGGAACAATCTGAGAAGGGGAAAAAAAGGTTGGGAACCACTGAACCAGAGAACTAAACGTATCAATCGGCCACTGCAAATAGTCCCCAACAAATGCACTATTTATTCCTGTTTGAGTTACGTTTTATAAAAACTACAGTGACCAGATGTTTTAGGACATTCCTGAGCCTTTTTATTTATTTATTTAATTGTACTATATTTGTGAGCCATAAAGATTTACATCTTCAGTAGGAACCAATGAACTTGCAGCTGAGTGTCAGAAAGATCAGAGTAGTGGGATTTGTTGACAATAAGAAAAATCTAAAATAGCTCCAGTGAGGCTGAAACTAAATATTTTTTTATTCTCTTGATTAATCTGTGAATTGATCATCACGGTCGCTCACAAACGGTTCAAAACCAAAAACATTGAACTTAAAATCATATAAAAGAGAGAAGATCAGTAAATCCTCACATTTGAGAAGCTTGAACCAGAAAATATTTTTAGATTCTTTGAACGACTTAAACTAAAGTTGAACACACCGGCATTAATTACTTCACCCAATTCGGAAACTTTAAGGAATTTCTGTGACGTCCACTCACTCTCTTTTCCATCTGTCCTCCCAGATCCTTCAGGAGCGAGGCTCGCGGATGTGAAGAGACCCAGGCGCTGAACTCAATAACACTTTATCAACGAAAACAAAACAATAACACGAACATTTTCTCCAGTTTTCATCGAGATCCATGAGTTTACCTTCCCCCTCTACCTTTCTACCACCGCCTTCATCATCGCCATCAACCCCCACCCCGTCTCCCGTCTCCCGTCCCCGCCCCGTCCCCGTCCCTGTCCCTCCTCCTCTGGTGTGCCTTTCCACAGCGGGGGCTGCCCGACGCCTCCCTCTACTCCAGTGCTGCAACACGACCCTGATTTGTCTTCTCCTCCATCGCCGGCTGTGGAACACTTCAGGGGGAGTTTAAAAGGGATTACAAGTGAGTGTTTTTTTCCCTCCATAGCAGCTTTTTTGATGGTCAGTGTCACTGTGGTGCAGGCAGGCTACGGTGCTGATTGTAGCCCCTTATTGTTGTCAGTGGATGGACGCCCAGCACAGAGCTACTATAAATCATCAGTTCTCATCACTTCTACATTTGGCTTAGCAGAAATCTCCTCAGGACTCTCAAGGACATAAAGGAATGAACACAACTCCTATGACTGAGCCTCTCTACATGAATCTGTTAATGGAGCGAACGCCCGCCGCCACTCCGAGACTCCTCGGCTGATGTCTGAGGCAGCGAACCGAGGGTGGAGCAGTTGCAGGCAGCAGTTTGAGCATTCCTGGTGCAGCATTTCCTCCTCTCTCTTGAATCTTTCAACACCTTAAATGAGTGACTAACGGTCATGTTACAGGTGCCCTGTCTTGGTTTCGGCGCCGCTGTAAAAACCACGGCATCCTACTCATCCTGTTTTCCGAGGCTCGATTTGGTCTCTCCTCCCCAGGGAGAAAATTTGGGGAAACAAAAGACTCTTAAAAAGACTACACCCGTGTAAAATGTGTCAAGGCATGTGAGGAATCTATATAAATCTATATAGGCTACATGATGAAATTATATGAAATGCAAAATGGTGTAATTACTGATTTCTGTATCATAGTTGTCATATATTTACATATTCTTGGTGGGTGAGTCTATTTAAATGATGGGGGTAATATCATTTTTCATCACCAGTTTTTCCTGAAGGTTTCCCGCCCGGTAACCTGGACGTGAGTATGTGTATGCAGTGCCTCTCTGCTTTCTGTCCATGACTGAAATATCACAACGTTTTTTCGGCTGCACGTTTTCTGTAGTGTTCTTCAAAAGACAAAACTCCCAAGTTTTCTCTTCGATATCCTACTTTGATCTCTTGCATATCTTAAAAATTGTAATAAGGGATACGGAAAACTGTCATTTGTCCAGATAAGCGTGGCGTGGCGGGGATTGGACTGCGGCCAGTTTTATGCTGCCTCAAACCCCCGAAGCATCACTCTCTCCGTGGCCTCGTGCTGTTCTCATGCCAATATTCACTCACTTTGCAGCTGCCTCGGTTGCCGGTCCTCCACGTAACACCCAAACGACTGTGTCGTCTTACATTCTGCAGCACTTGTAGCAGCTGAAGCTGAATTGTACTCCTCACGCTTAAAGCCCTGAGACACCTGAGCCTACATCATCACAGAGATTTACAGATTGTCAGCGAACCGGCCACATGGGCTTTATTTCAGATGTTCTGTGACGTTGTTTTTCTGTGCCAGCAGATCGATACCAACTTGGCTAAAGTATAGTTCTCTTGAAATATACTCGACATTAAGTTGCTCTGTGATAGTGCTGTTTTTGAGACGAGTGTAACAACATGGGAGCAACGTGGAAATTATGGCCGAACAATTCATCGCAATTGTGTCAAAATGGCAATGTGAACTAGGGCAGTGTCCAAATTTAAGGCAAGAATGTGTCAAAATACCATTCTGATAGAGCATCGTGGCGCTGCAGAGATGTCCCGGCCGACAGACGGAAGAGACAAATCGCACCATGATCATTTTAATATCTTTTTCAATGAACATGAGAATAATGACGCAATAATTTCTATCATAAAAGTAAAATCATAGCGCAATATCAATAAAAAAATAGTCGCAATAAGATGTTTTTCCCGTCGTTCAGCCCTAATGGAAATACATATAACCTCGCCTGGTTCCAGCCCACAGAGCTCAGATTGGATTGTGTGTATATATATATATATATATACACAAGTATATGTTTTCAAATGATTTATAAGTGATTTGCACTTCAAGGCAAGTAAAACTGAATTGGCTTCCACTTAATATGTGCATTTACAAAAATGGTAGGTCTAAGTAACTCGAGCTGAAGTAGCTTGACTGATTGGTCAAAAATAATCCGCAGTGTAGCTTGTATTTCTCTATTTCAAATCATTGTAAATTATTAAAAAAAAACATTTATAGATGTTTCTGTTGGCCAAGGAAATATGAAATTATTCACTATTTTCAGACGTTTTTAGGACTAAACTATTAATCGGTTTATTTAAAAAAAGTAATCAGTAAAATCATCGTTAGTTGGAGCCATAGCAGTCACCAAACTGTAGCACTCCAACTAATGATTGTTTTATTTTAATCATTCTTTTTTATTTTTTCAATGAATCACTAAGTCTATAAAAAGTCAGAAAATAGCAAAAAATGCACACGGCAACGTCTTCAAATTGCCTGTTACCATCAACAAAAATATTCAATTTACAATTATATAAAACAGTGAAACCAGTGATTTTTAAAAAAAATAATAATTTGCTGGCTAATTGATTAATCTTTTCATCCCTACAGTCAACAAAAACACACTGTTAACAGCTGTGAATATAATGTTGTTCCTGGAGTAAAGGCAGCCTTGTTATACGAGCAGCTTAATGCAAAGTTTGAGCCATATTTACACATATCAGTTGGAGAATTGAAACATCTCGTGCAGACAGAACTCGCGTTCTAAATCACCGTCCCGAAAAGCTGAAAAGAACGTCTGATCTTTAATCACTGGCACCGATCGCTTTGACACACCTTTCTTTGTACAAAGAACATATTTGATGCAGTTATGTTATATCAAGCATGATCAAAAAGAATGCGAGGAAAAAAGAAAAAAAAAAGCTACCTGTGCTGTCGTCATGCTCCCTGATGTTCAGTCAGGCCTCAGAGCTCAAACTTTGATGTGACTTCTTCTTTGTTGTTTTTTGTTTTTTCCTCTCGCTGTGTATTGTGCAGTTGTATTCTGCTAATCTAAGAGTCGTGAGAAGACCGTGTGCTGCTAAAAAAAAAAAAAAATGCCCAAAACGTCTCATTGAGGAGCACTTTCTTTTCCTCCCTTCCCTTGTTGTTCCTCTGGGCCTTTTACAAAGCACCTTGGGTGTCGTTTCCCCTTCGTCTGTGTCCAGTGTTGTGCCTTTTGACCTGTGTTGTGCACAGTTGTTCTCCCCTCTTATCATAAGGTGCCTCTCATACCTTAAAAAAGCCAGGAGGCACCTACCTGAGGTGTAATGTATGATGCGGTCTTTAGCTTGTTTTCTATTGTTGGTGTTTCAGTGAGAGGCGAGCCAAACAAACCCATCGTCCCCTGCTTAGTTTTACAATACCGACAAACTGAAAATGATTACCTGCTGCTTTCTTTGTGCCATTGCTTTGTTCAACACCTTATCACGCCTCCAAAATTCTGTCCCAATCTGCTATAAACACTGGTGGTGGTTTGCATTGTTTTTTTGTTTTTTTTTACCAACACAGGTGGGAATCGGGGAGCAATGGACAGCAGGAAGATCATTCACAGCAGATTCCCCTCTGCTCTTATCTTAGTAAGACTCCAGCAGTGCACTTGTTTTCAGAAATCGATTTGACTGTAAACTGGCTGTCAGTTGGCTTCTTCCTTTTCTTTTCTTGGGTTGCATGTGGAAGCCATCTCAAATGATCCCATTCTTAGATGTTTGTCATCGACCTTTTAAAGCACTTAGTGTACCCGTCACCTTCCTGGACCCAGTTTTATCCTTCCTCGGTGGCACAGTTCAGTGGTTCCCAAACGGAGAGCGAGTCCCCAGAAGAGGTTGCAACATTGTTAAAAAGATAGGAAAGCAAAAAAAAATATCTTTCTGCTTTATTTTATTCTTTCTGTCTTTCCTCTACTTATTCTTTTTTATAAGCCATGCTAGCAGTGTGGCTCTTTTGGTCCCAACTGACATATCTCAACAATTGCAATGAAATGTTGTGCACAAATTCATGGTCCCTGGAGGATTATCCCTCAGACCTGGGTGATCCTCTGACTTTTCATCTGTATTACGACACCATTTTATGTTTTCAAGGTTAGGAATATGCTTGAATTCAAATATTCTCCTTGAAAAAGGCTTGATTTTTGATTGAAATAATAATGTTAAAAACATACAATCAAAGTTATTATGAACAGCTGGTAAAATAAACAAAGTGTCAATATACAATATATACATATATATAGATATGGATAGATATTAATTGCTGTGGGTATAAATTAATTCTGTGGACTTCATTTTTTTGCGACTGTATTTTTTGTTATAATTTAAATGTGTTGATAAAGGCTTCGAGAATCTGGATAGTTTTGGTTTGTGTAACTTAAAAGTGCTTGAAAAGAGCTTTAATTTAACTCTTAAAAAGCTCTACAAACCCTGTCATGACATTTCCATCAGCCTTAGCTGTACGTTGTGCTTACAGTAGTGCTAATAAATAAAATGGTAAATGCCGGGTGAAAATGATACCTTGTAAACAGAGGAGCGTTGGATCAAAGCAAACCTGTGCCTAAGTACAGCCTTACAGAGCCGCTAGCAGGGCTGTACCTTTTTGACCATGTTTCTTGTGAGTAACCGGATAGTTTTACTTCTTGAGGAATCAAATACATTATTTAAATTAAAGGAAAAATTATATTTTAAAGGGTCACAAGTAGAGCTGCAACGATTAGTCGGCTAATCGATCGTCATAGTCAATATTCATATAAGAATTGCAGAAAATGCTGTTTACAGAATCTCCAAATGAGATGCCCTGCTTTTCTCTGTTTTATATCATATTCAAGTGAATATCTTTGGGTTTTGTATGGACAAAACAAGACAGTTGAAGACATCCCCTTGGACTTTGAGATACTGGGATGGACATTGCATAGCGATTAATCGAGAAAGTAACTGAAGATTAATCGATAATGAAAGTAATCGATAATTGCAGCCAGAGTCACAAGCCGAAATGTTTGGGAACCACTGACCTTGCTGAACTTTGCAGTGTGATTATTTGAACATTTTGAATCAAGCACCAGTTTTTTTAAGAACAAAACAAAACAAATAAAAAGAACTTTTGGCCATTATAGTTTTCACTTTCACCTGCACTAGTTAGTCTACAGATTATGTGCAATTTTAACAAATCTGCAAAAAAAAAAAAGAAGAATATATCTGTTGTTTGGGCACGTGAAAACACGAGGGCATGCATTGTTCTAGAGATTATGATGTGTACTGTGTACTGGATTTGTCTGACCTCTGTGTTGGTGCAAAGTGTATGTGATGCATGGTGGGGGAGCAGAGGAAAGGCATGGCTCTGTGTATGTAGGTGTAGATTTCTTGTGCGGAACAGTTGGTCTACAACGAGACATATTCTCTCCTCAAATGTTCTGTTTTTTTGTTGTTTTTGTATCTTTGTCATGTCAGTTTAACTTTGATACAGAAGAGCTAGCTTTGAAATTAACCAACCAATCAGATTGCAGACCCCCCACCCCCCCCCCTTCGCCCCTAACCTTGGTTTATAAAGCATTTACGCAGCTCGACACACAAAAGAAAGATTTTTTTTAATCCATGGATCATGTTGCCAGTTAATCTGTAAACACCTGCATGCGTTTGTGGACATGCACACTTGTACACTCATTTAGAGGTATTAAAAAATGTCACCTATTAACCGTTACTTTGTGTTCATTTATCAACAGTATTTGATGTCAAATGTGAATATTGTCAACGGAGACTGTGGAGAAAAATGTTTGGAAGCTGACAAAAACCTTTTTTGTCTGATTCTTTGTTTCACTTTTTATTTATTTTATAATTTTTTTTTATTTTGTCTACCGATGTTGTTTCTTTACATGTAACAATTTTAACAAAACCCAGTCTGGTTTTTAATCATAAAATGTGTCTGTGTTTTAAAAACGTGGCTCACTGACTGTTTGTTGGCTCTGTTTACTGTGGATTTGAAAAGATGATGAATCTAGTTAAAGATTTAGAGAGGTTTACCTATAGCTTTATATTTCCTTTGCTTGTAGTGAATGTTAAAGCCATGAAAACTCAGTTTAAGATCACATAGATCATAAACAATAGGATGTTTAATCTTCATCCGTTAAAGGGACAGTTCACACACACATTCAGCCGTGCAGATTGTTTGGGTTTTGAGATGTCTGCTTCAGACTTGTTTATTTTCATTATCGATTAACCTGAAGACTATTTTCTCAATTAATCAATTAATTGTTTGGTCTAAAAAACTTTAAGAAAATAGTGCAAAATATCCATCCCAGCTTCTGGGTCCAAGGTGATGTCTTTAATATGTCTTGTTTTGTCAGTCCAAAACCCAAAATATATTCCCCTTAATTCATATAAAACAGAAAAACGTGAAATCCCCATATTTGAGAGACTGAAAACAAAAATGACTTTAAGGAGGAATTGATTATAAATAAATTCGCCGATTATTTTTCTGTCAATCGACTAATCGATTGACTAATCGTTGCAGCGCTAATATTACCATATCGTCATTTATTAGTTGATGTATACATTGTGTTAATCTGAATCTGTCAAATAAATGCAAGGGAGGAAAAAGAACAATGTCTGCCTCCGAAATGTAGTCGAGTAAAAGTATAAAGTAGCAGAAATGGTAGAAGTAAAAAGTAAAGTACAAGTAGTGCCACCTTTACATTGTGCGAACAGAAGGCTGCGCGAGTAACTGAGCGACTTAGTTACATTCCAGTGGAAACACTGAAGTGAAGCGCTTCAGCAGCCTACCACAGAGCAGCGCGCTGCCTGTCCTCATCTCCTGCGACCACAGCAGACCCTCCCAACACGGCTACGTCAGTCTCCTCCCACCGGGAGCAGGCGGACGCTGCCGGAGCTCCGTGACGAGGGGGAGCAGTCCCCCGGTGTGTCAGCGGGTACTGCCAGTGCGACTGCCCCGGCAGGCATCGAGGAGCGACCGTGGGGTGTGGGGGACTGACGGGGAGCTGGACGACCACAAACAGCAACAGCAACAGCAACAACAACAACAACAAAAAGGTGATTTTTATTTTCAGATTTCTAAATTCACGGAAGACATTTCGCTTCCCTTTTGTTGTGCTCCGAAGTGTTGGTCCAGTGGTGTTTGGAGGTACAATCACACTTTAAAAACAGAAGATGTGGTCTTCTTTCTTTCAGGAAGCGATAGTGGGCTACTTGTGACGAGTATAGATGATTTGATAGAGCAGGGCTGTAATGGAGTCTGGACCATGTTAACATGCAGCTTTTCGTCCCAAAACAAGCCGACATCAGTAAGGAGTTGCCACGTGGGTGGATCTGTTGAAAAGCCTGCGTGTTAATACAGTTTACAAATGTGCACAGAAGTAATATTTAAGGCGGATCAAGCTTACTTTGTGCTGCTTTATGCAAGTCAACAAAATCCACTGTAGACATTAAATAGGCGACTCTTACGCTGCGCTCTCATCCCTCCATGGGCTGTCCCATGGGAAGGATCAGCTGCTCAGCATCACCTTTATTTACCAGGGTGGTGGGGTAATACGTGGTAGTATGTAGGAACATGTTTGTCTTATGTGCAAGAGGACATAAGACATCAGGAGAGAGTGAAGGAGGTGAAAGAGCAAAAACATGGCTTGGTGGGTCAGATTGCATAGATATATGAGACCCGCCTACCCCCCCTCACTGATCCTATATGTACCCGGGAAGAAGAATATGAAGGGAAGACAGACTTAAGAGAAATAAGTGTGTAATATTCTCTCTGTTGCACAAAAAGTAGACTACAGTTATTCCTTAAATAAAAGTTGAAAAGTGAAAATGAAAAGTTTGGGGAAATATGCGTATTTGCTTTCTGTTTGTACAGTTAACAAAGCTACAGCTGGTTAACTCGGCTTAGCACAATCACTGGAAACACGTAATGTGTGCACAGTTCACTATTTGAAATGATGTAGAATAAGAAAGACTTGCTTTGTTATTGAACACATATGCAGTATTGATGTCTGTAAATATAGATAATGTAGTGCAGAGTCTGACTTTGCAAGTTATATATTTTCCAGTGTAACTAAAAATGCAGTGAGTTACAGTAACACCGTAGGGCAGGGCGATAATTCAATATGATCATTTATCTTTCAACGCAATCGCTTCCTGATGACATCATGGAGATGTCGTGATTCACTGTCACGCCATCTGAACTCATAATAAAAAGCACATACCAACTCAAGTTTGGCAGACAATTTGAGCATCTCCAAACTTTTAACTCATTTAGCCCAGAATATGACGCTGCTTACAGCCGCGTAGTAATGACAGCATAATGTTTGTTTATTTAGTTTTATGCCTCCTCCGCGCCTGAGAGAGCCGTGTCAGGAGGATAATAATAAATAACATGTATTATTATTACTACTAGGAGGCATTATTATGTTTTCGGGTTGTCCGTATGTCCTAACCCATTCTGTCCCATTCTATCTCAGGAAGGCCTTGGGGCAATTTCTGTCTTTGGTTGTCAAAGGTTTTGTCTCTTCACGCATCACCTGCTTTGCTGTTGTGACAATTGAGCCACATTTGTAAAATGCTGTAATTACAGCCCGTGCGTACTGCTCGTGGCCACAGAGTGTCCAGGACGTGTCGGAGTACAGTAACATAAACCGAGAGTTGTGTCCTCACCGACGTAATGTGAAGAGATGTTGCTCCGCTCAGACGTTGGTACATCTGGAAATGATATCAAGAGTATCTGGGGAGAAATTCTACTGGAGCATTTGCACAGAGGGCCATTCATTCACGAGGGGTTTCATACGCGCATGTTAGTCTCATGCTAGTCCGATACCCTTTGCATCCACTTTGTATATTTAACCCAGCAGACCTCGTTCTTGTTAACGGACGGTCCGACTGTAGACATGATGTTGTTGACGTCTCGTCCTTTTCTGATCTTAAATGCTGGTAAAACTGGCGCACATGAAGCATCCACAGGGGACGTGTAAGGCCTGCTGCATTCGGCACAGAAGACTAGAAACCTTAGGGGCGGTTTGAGACTGAAGTTTCTCTAAACATTTTAGCAACGCCACAAAGTCGATCGTCTGTAAACTCGTCAGCTTTGCCAAGATTAGGTAATATTTTCATTTTAGGATGCCCTTGTTTAGATTACTGTAACTCGGACTGAACAAAACATGGAGCTTCTCCCTGCATCAGTTACCTGATAGCTTGGTTTTAAAGAACAGGCAGTCATTGTTCCATTCACTATGGTTTACCTCTCTCCATACACTTGTGTGTTCATAGCCTTTAACCTGCTCTTAAAGCTGGTGAAAGATTGTCTTCAGGCTCCTAAACCTGTAAAACTCCATTAAAGCTACTCAATATGGAGTTTTTCTCAGTCTCTTTGGTAAGAGAATTTCTCGAAACAACTCATGCAAACAATGGATTACCTGCCTTCATTATTTGTACTGTAGTTTGTGGACAGACTGTGTCTTTGCGATGCAGAAAAGAAGAAGACAAGACTGTTTTACAGCACTGCTTAGCACACAGGGAACAAAAACAAAATGATAAATGTTAACATTGGATACGGGTTGATCACTGGTTGAGCTAATGCTTTTCTTCCCCTTCACTAGTGAAAGTCAAGATTCACCTGAGAGAAAGTCATCTATCCCAGCTAAGCGCACCCCCTCCTTCCTACAGCGCCCCGCAATAACATTGTCAAACCATATTTATTTTATATTTTTTCTTCTTGTGACTTGTTATAAACGGATCTGATTGTGTTAAATGGGCGTATGATATCGTCTTATATCGATCGCAGGAATCTGAATTGAATCAAAATATCATGGCAGACTTTGTGATATCAGCAAATATCGTATCATTGTCCAAAGAATCAATATAACATGGTATTGGGGTGAAACCTGTAATTTACACCCCTCATCCCGTCCATAAAAGCCTCTCACTACACTTCAGACGCTCTTCACCGCCTGATGGATTGTTTGCTTTGTTGTTATAGGTGTCCCTGAAGGCCGCAGCAGTTATAGTGACATGGGCAGAAAAAGTAATTACACACCCTGCAGAGCTAACACGGGAGCCTCTCCTGAACTGCGGAGCAGAAAATGAATCCAGGAAATGGATTCGGAGAGACGAGAGATGGCTGCCTCCACCCGGAGGCCTCCGGGGACCTCGAGCAGGCCACAAGTATGGAGAAGGTTCAAGAGGACAACGACTGTGAATCTGAGGAGCCGGGGCAGCCAGGTGAATGTAGCGACTCCGTGGCTGTGACAGGAGCAGTCGTACCTCCAGATGGCGGTTGGGGCTGGGTGGTGCTGGCTGCCACCATCATAGTCCTGGCTTTGACCCTGGCCTTCCCCTCCTGCGTGGGTATCTTCTACATGGACCTGCAGAATGAGTTCCACGCCTCCAACAGCGAGACCTCCTGGGTGCCCTCCATCATGACATCCGTGCTTCATGCAGGAGGTAAAGCAGGCAGACCAGGACATAAAGTGGGCTCTGTTTAGTTTGTTCTCTATTTAGTATGATGTGTAACCTTTATTACTGTACACTAGGGGTGTAACGATTCTCACAATCCATGGCTCGGTTTGAATATTGATTTTTGAGCCACAGTAAGATTCATAACCCGTCTTTTTTTTGTCTTGTTTAGAATTTTTAGTTGGGAGGGTTGGGGGTGGCGCTGGTTTTTATGAAATCAACTAGGAGAACACTGACGTAGATTAACTTTATACGTTAACCTCACATAAACTAACTAAATAAAGAGGAGCAGTCTACACATTACTGACAGTTGACCTTGTCCATTTGTAAACTTACAAGTTAAACACAAGTCGTCGACAAAAATCAAAGACAAATCAACGTATAACATGTGTCACATTGTCCCTGACCAAGGCAGTACTTGCACATTCTTTCTTCTCTGGACATGGCACAGAAGCATGCACGCAAAAGCCACGAGGACTTAAAAGTCTTGATAAAATGACTCCAGTGAGCTGGTGGCAGTACAGGTGCAGAGCTCCGTCTCGTAGCGTACTGAGAGCTCAACAGGCGGTGGTCTCGGCGGCAGCAGACCAAGATCTAATGTAATGTACACACATTAGACATTATTCGATGTGTAACATTTAAGTTGCCCTTTAATGCCCCTCAGCCTCGGGGTAACTTTAGTTCCTATCCGTTGTTGTTGTTCGAGGAAAATGTGAAACTCTCTCTCTCGAATTTGTGGGTGTTTTAAACTGCCTTGCTGTGTTGGTGTTGATTTTAAAGAAGATGATTCTATGAGAAACTGTAGCTCCCTTCTTACCCACAGCGCACAGGGACTTCAGTATGTAGTAGTAGTAAGGCTTCAGGTTTGCAAAGAAACAATAATCCCAACTTTAAAGCAACACTTTGATTCTCAGCAAACCTAAAATATTGATGTTTGACCTTCTGGGGCTTTAAGAAGACTTTTAGTCACAGTATGTGTCATATTTTATTCACTAGAACTAAATATTACATTTTGTTTAATAAAGATAATGTCAGTTGGGGTTCTTTAAACTTTTAATCTTTAAGATTTCTGTCCTGGTTGTTCGACTGGTGGTAACACAAATCACTGTCTTGCAACCTTCCTCTCTACTGTAAAAAGGAAATTGCCGAAAACAACTGTCTTGTTTTGTAGACGCTTTTTTGACGATTGATCACTGCTGGCGCTAACCTCAGTGACAGATACGTTGCGTTTCCTGTGACTGCTGCAGAAACCTCCCAGCTGAATGCTTTTAATGAAGCAGTGTCATTAACAGTGACTAACTGCTGTAATACAGTTTGTCGGAGAGGGAACATCAAATAGAGAGGCTGATATCACTGAGATAAAATAAGAATGTGACGCAGCATTGTTTCCCATTTCACTTTTATGTAGGTTGGCAATTTGAACGGCGGACTCAGCCACCAACAATGAAAAAGAGATATAAATACACCGAATGGCTGTTAGTGAAAATATACCATAAATTAATAGTTATTGACAAAAAATGACAGAGTCTGCTGATCATTGTACAAACACTGTATTCTTTTGTCAGTGCGCTCGTCCTCAGTGTGGTGCACAAAGACCCTCACTCGGCAGCCGGCGGAGTCAACTTCCTTCCTCAATGACGCAGTCTAATGAGCGTTATGTAACCTGCATGAAGCAGGAAGAAGAGTTGGCCGTGCAAGGGGCAATAAAGTCATAACTTCATGTTTCTCTTTGTGTGTGAAGCAGAATGTAGATACATTTTTTTGACAAGCATGATTTTATGCCGCTGCAGACAGCACACTGTGCCTGCAAGAGATTTCATTCACCTTCGTACTGTTGTTTCCAGAAAAAGTGTTGGAAAGTCACTCAAATGTGTCGCCCCGGACTTATTTCCAAGAAACTTATGAGCATGTCTCCGCTAAACACAAGATTTAAAGTGGTGCTTTTGAACTCAGTTCAAAAGTTCCCTTTTTTTTTTTTTTTTTTTTTTTTTTTTTCAGTTCCCTGTAAAACTCAGTTTTACAGATCTATCGAAATAGATTAGTCGAAAAAATGGAGTGTTTAGTCAAGGACATTCCTAGTTTGTAACATTTCCATGTTATCAGACTGGTTTGATAACGTTCCTCCTCTTTCTGCCACATCTTCACTCGCAGTTTATCAGCAACAACTGTCAAAACAAAAAACTAATAATAATGAATATGAGTGCCCTCCTGTTCACATACATTACTAATTGAAGTGTATTTTGTCTGTGGGCGGTGCTCAGTAATTGCCTCCTGCACACCTTTTTTGATCATAAGAAGTTCTGTTCTGTCATTACTGGTCTATACACTAGGAATGCTATCAAACTTAAAGGTTTTTTTGGCTCCTCCTGCGTTATGTATTATTAACACGTGTGTAGATTTCGATCACTGAATCCCTCCATCCAGCTTCTGTTTAAGTTATGTTTAATATATGATTAAAAGACCTCTGAATTCTTTTTTATTAAGCATCAAATATAAAATATGTTGTACAGTAAATTGCACAGCAAATGATTGCATAAACGTTGCCTAGTTTTTCTGAAATTACAAATCTGAATACCAAGGACTGACAGGGGGTCACTGAAGGCATCACACGTTCAGCTTTGTAGTTTACTTCAAAGGATCAATCTGGTGATCATCTCGATTTTTCTTATTGTCAATAAATCCCATGAAAAGACCAAAACCCACAAGTAATATGTGCAATTCAAAGCATGTTATATTTTATTCATATGTGCTGTAGAGCTCCACTGATTTCTAAAAACGACCATCCTGCTGCCCCAAATACTCACTAGAGTGGCAAACTGAAAACAGTCCTCCCAGAAAATGCACTATTTCCTGCTGTTTGAGTGAAATGTGATTAATACTACAGTGACTAGCTGTTTTGGGAAATGACAGAGCCTTTCTAAACATAGAAATCATATATTTGGAGCTGATTTTGTCTTCCGTAGGAACCAGTGTCCTCGGGGCTGAGAGCCAGAGACAGCTTAATGAAGTGAGAAAGTATTGAGGGATTATTTGTTTTGGTCTTTGCATGGGATTTAGAAAATATATACTAACACCAGACTCATCCTTTAAGCTGCTGCATTCTGAAAAGTAGAGGGCCTTTTTTTATATACCAGTTCAGGAGTATAGAGAGCTACAACAGTGTGGGATGTGATGCTTGCACACAGTTCTCATGGTTTTTGGAGACAGGAATGCTTTGATCTTAGACATTTTCATGAGCTGACAGAAATGTGACAAGAATTTCGGGTTTATCTCTATTAAGCTGCACAAAGTTGCCGCTGCTCATGTTCAGAGATTTACGCAGCCGCTTCCACTGTGAATTCTTAGGGTTGAAGAATCAATTCAGCAGTAATTGAAACTATATTGTTCGTTGAGCTAAAAGTCAAATATCAACTTGTGTCTTAAAACAAGTAGATACAGAATAGCATTAAAGGGATAGTTTGGATGTTTTGAAGGGGAGTCGTATGAGCTGCTAATCCATTGTCAGTGTATTACCTACTGTGGATGGCGGACAGCACAACCCGAGTTTGGAGAAAGAGAGTACCAGCATGGAAGCTAAGCAATGTACTGCTGTGGACAGGGGGGGGGGGGGGTACACTTTTAAATAAAGTGTACGCTTAAATAATGATTTTTTTTTTTTTAGCCGGCTAAAATACGTTTTGCGTTTTACGTGTCGCCTCCGTCCACAGCAGTACACATAGAATCTTAGCTTCTGTGCTGGTACTACTGTCTGTTTCTCCAAACTGGGAGCGTGCCGACCATCATCCACTGTATGTAATACACTATTACCTCATAAAAAACCCACATCCGAACTAATTCCTTCAATCGTGATGTTTTTAATCTTTTATCTTTTATCTTTGCGGCTACTTTTGAAAAGCTCAGTCTTTAAACACTAAGAGGCTCAGTTAGGTCCAAGTATTATCCCCATCAGTACCTTGCAGCCCTGTTGCCTAACAACATAGGCGTGGGTTGAATTGATCACCCCCCGTCTGTGACCTTTACCAGTAAACCCCGCTGTATTCAGCACTGAGGCTTCAGGATGCCCAAAAGTGGAACTTCCTCTTCAGTCAAATCGAGGCCAAATGACGGTCGAAGTGGAAACCCTGAAATGCGGCATATTTTCTTGCTGGTGTAATAAAATCCCAGGTATATGGGTCTACAATCTAACTCCTAGACTTCAGTTACACACCGTGTGAGTGAGAGAGCAAACGTTTTGTCCAGTCACACTTTGAGTGCTTTCATTCAGCTGGTACAGATTACAGCTAAAAGTAATGTTAATGCGAAGCCAGCTCACCTTGCCTCTGTGTAAGCCTGTTCTGCTCCGGTATGCATCAAACTAAGAGCATTACATTTGATCCACAGGTCCCTTTTGTAGCGTGTTGGTGGGGAGACTTGGTTGCCGAGCGACAGTCATGTTGGGCGGTGTCCTGAGTGGGCTCGGAATGGCCGCCAGCTCATTTACCCAGTCCATCACGCAGCTCTACATCACAGCCGGTGTTATTACAGGTCAGCAAACATTCATCTCATTTATTATCTGATTCAACTGTGCATTTCCTGCCCGGCACCAAACGCCATTTAGAGATTAGCTAAAGCAGCTGAAGAGCCAGATATTTTTCTCAGGAGTTGGTGGAGACCAAACCAGAAATACTGGACATAAACATGCCTCCAAATGAAAGCTAGTGTCTTTGTTTAGAGGTAACACTGAAATATTGGTAATAATGCTTCTTTGAGGAAAACTCGGAAGTCTTTTTGGAAACTTATAATAATTATATCCTTCACCTTCTTATTTTACGAATAGGTTTAGTACTAAACCTAGTATTAGCAGCAAAAAGTAGTTAAAGTATCAAAGTAAAAGTACTGATTTGGTCCTTCTGACTGATGTACTATTATATATGACATTATTAGATTAATAACACAGAAGCATTAGTGTTAGAGCAGCATGTTACTGTTTTAGCTGCTGCTGGTGGAGCTACTTTTAAATACTTCATATACAGTTTTATATAATGGGTCACCAGATATATCTGAGGGGTCGTGAGATGATTAATAGGAGAGGACAAAAGATAAGACTGATGTACAAACATATTCCCCAATCTTAGATTTTTGGTTAAATATTGGAACATTTATTTAACTGAAACTATGTGATAAGTTTAGTTAGGAAACGCACTATGTGGTGGAGCTATTAACAACTCATTGAAATCTCAAATTTGACCCCAACTACAAGTTTGTAAACCACTGGTTTAGTCTTAAACAAGTGATATTTTAAAGCTTGTTAGGTATCCATTGTGTAAAATATTCCTCTTTAAAGTAACTAGTAACTAAAGCCGTAAATGTAGTTGGAGTAGAAAGCACAATATACACTACACTATATAACACTCGCAGTAAATGTACTTCATTCATTTCCCCCACTGACTACGTCTTTATGTACTGCACATTTTCCATACATAATCTTTTAAATCAATAAACACCATGTTCTCCCTGATACTGTTCTGAATGCTTTCTTTCATCATTACAGGACTTGGTTTCTGCTTCAGCTTCCAGCCAGCGGTGACGATCCTCGGTCACTACTTTGTGCGTCGTCGTGCCTTTGCCAACGCTCTATCCTCCACTGGCACGGCGCTGGGACTGTGCATTCTCCCTTTCCTGGGTAACTACCTCCACACAGAGCTGGGCTGGAGGGGCAGCTTCCTTGTTTTGGGGGCCGTCCTGCTGAACTGCTGTGTGTGCGGCGCAGTGATGAGGCCCCTGCAGCCCCTCGGGCATCGAGGCCAGCCGCTGATGAACCACGGACCCCCTCCACCTGAGGAGGAAAATGTGACAAAGGAAACACGGTGGATGAGAAGGATATGGAACTTCTTGTTGGCTTCTCTGAGAAATCACATGGCCTTTGATCAGTTCTACCACAACTCACGTTACTGTGTGTACGCCATCGGCATCACCTGGATGATGCTCGGGTTTGTGGTGCCTTTGGTGTACCTGGTTCCCTACGCCACAGCTAACAACATGGAGCAGAGCAACGCCGCGCTGCTGCTCTCCATCCTGGGTATGGTCAACATCGTGGTGCGGCCACCCTTCGGCATAATCTTCAGCATGCCCTGGTTCAAAGGGCGACACATTTACTTGTTTTCCTCTGCGTTGCTGGTCAACGGGCTCAGTAACATTATCTGCTGCATCGGGCCCAGCTTCACCGTGCTGCTCACTTATGTGGTGATCTACGGGCTGTCCATGAGTGTGGTGGGCTCCCTGATGTTCACCGTCCTCATGGATATCGTGGAGATGAGCCGCTTCCCCTCAGCTCTGGGCCTGCTCGCTATCATGGAGAGCATCACGCTGCTAATCGGGCCTCCACTAGCAGGTAGAGTAGGAGATGGAGAGGAAAGATATGGTGGGAATGTGGGACATACTCGCATAATAATCAGTTAGTCTAAGGAGACTGCCTCAGCTGGTTTTACAGCCTTCAGGCAGTTTGAAGTTTGAGGTAGAAGCAGTTTTATTCATGGGAGAGCTGCTCTGGAGGAAGATGTGTTCATTGGTGAGTTAGATGTCAGTGGTGGAACCCCCAAAATCAGTACAAAATAAAGCTGTGTCCCGTATTACACACTAATAGTATACTGCAGTAAGTGCACAAGAAATGAATGCACTTGTCTGTTTTGTATTAAAAGGAAATGATGCCTACATCAATCAAGAAGATACGGCCAATTAAACTTCTAATTCTAGTTGTTTTACCACCATCTGCAGTTTTAAAATCCATTTTCTTTGTGCATTGCATTGCGGGTTTAAACGCACGATGTGTAATTTTTTGCCACTAGGGCTCTCTCAATCAAAACAATAACAAAAGTGATTCCACTCGTTTCAAAAATAAGTCAGATTGTATAGAAGTCTATGTGAAACTGACCCAACTTATAACTTGGTTTGTTACCTCAGAATACATTTTCCTAATCAGTTCATAGTCTCAATCACTCATTTCAAGTCTACGTCAATACAGCATAATGTTCATTTAGTAAAGTATGGTCCCATTTAGACTAAAATAGCTGAAGCTCAGCTGAATCTCAGGAATAAAAACCTGAGCCTTTCCCCGTCCTGATTAGCAAATCAACAGCCTGATGAAGGAAACTTTAGAGGGAACCACTAATCTATAGTTGCTATTTAAATACTGTAATCTTGAACTAATATCATGAAAGCTGTGGTCAAATAAAAATAATTGCCAGTTATGTCCTCTAGATTTTGACCACCTCTGCTGAAGGAAATTATTTCAACCTCAAGAGCAGCTGATAAATATTAACTCTAAAAATCCAACGTGCCTTTAGGAGTGATCGTGAAACTCCTGATGAAACACGTTTTCTGTCTATCTCTGCTGTTTTTTACATTTGAAGCTTCTATTGAGGTTTTTCAAATTAATATCTGGAGTTATATTTTATGATGTCATCACCCTAAAAAAAAAAAAGAAAAGAGGAAAGTATAGATTGTTTCGTTGTGGGAGGGCAAATTTTGTTTTGAAAAGGCTAAACGCCAACAAATATGGATTGAAGCAGAATATTTCGTTCGATAAAAGCATGTTGTGAATTTTGGAAATGATTACATATATCTTTTTTTTTTTATTATTATTGTTGACTTTTGGACTTTACAACGCTCAGGAGTTAATGGAAATCTGAGGATCACATGAGTCGGAAACAAATAGCATAAAGCTAATATTAATATAATATTAATATTAAGTGTAGTGTAGCCTAATCTTTATCTGCAACTGCGCAGAAATAAATAATGTTTAAACAGAATGAATAGAGATGAAAAGAAAAAGCTGTACAAATTTCAAATGTTGATTTCGAATTTGAATGTCAACTATTTGGCCCGACAGAAATTGAAATAGAAATAGATTTAAAACCACTATAAAACTCACGAAACACATGTAGTCAGAGGACCTGCATGTATGTCTGCATGTGCTTTGGTGCCATAATACTGCTCGTGTGTGTTGTGTGAAAGGCATAAATACAGCATTAGAAAGTCCTGCCCCTCCTGCTCGAGGCTGCTGCTGTAAATAACATCATCATGTTCTCAGTTAAATAATTCGGTACACACACACACACAGAACAAAAGAAACAGGTCTGTGCTTCATTCGGGAGAAGAGGAGTTTTAGTTCAGAGGCAGCGGAGCGGGGAAAGGGCAAAGGGTGCCTCGTCTCAAATGACAGGTATGCTTTCCACGTTTGTCCGACTGCTCATATAGCCGGGCCGTGATGTAACCTCAGATACAAGTCACAACAGGATCACACATACTGGGCTCCGGACTGGGTTTGCTCTTCCATGTGGTCGCATGATCACAAGCGATGGTCACACCTGGAAAAAAAGTTAGGTAATCAACAAAGGAAATACTTTTTTACAGAGGGGCGACACTTTATTTTATGGGTCCATAAATTCCTTATAATTCTTTAGAAAGTTTCCTGCAAAAAAAAAAACATTATTTGGTATTAATACTCACTTACTCTAAATCTCAATACACTTACTCTGTCAAGCGTCTTTGAGTTTCTAGAAAAGCACTATACAAGTGAAATGTATTATTATTATTATTATTATTAATAATTATAGTGTAAAAAAAAGGGTAAACGTCTGAAACAAATAATAAAAAATAAAAAAATTATTATAATAATAAACTATAATACAATTTTTAAATTTTTAATTGAAAATAAGACACCCACTTGATGATAAAATAAGATGCAAATAACTATGAAAATAGGATACATAAAATGCATAACATCAGATTGGAAATCCACTGAATGATAATGATAAAACATTTTATCCATACATTTAAGTAAAATACAACATTTTAAAAGAAGTGCAAAAAAGAGTTTCAGCCCTGTTGTTGGGGTATTATAGTTGTGCTGAGTTTAAAAGCAGAGGACTTTTCTTTCAAAGAGCATCTCCATTTCGATTAAGGCAAATATCTGTAAATCATTATTGCTTTACATTTGTAAACTTTATTTCTCATGTGTTGATTTGTTATAATTGCCTGCAGACACATTTCACAGGTTTGCATGTTCAGCTGATCTGCAGTGCATCAACTAACAGACTCTAGGACAGGACATTATTTCCACAAATTCATGATCAAATAATTCATAATCAAACATACTCTTTAAGATTCCAAAAATATATATTTATTGAAGGGTGGAACCCTGCCATGGCTATATTAATATAATAGTGATCTAAATCCTTATATACATTCAGAATCATACATGCATCTTTGTCATCTTATCTCTTTATGTATATACACAAACTCGTACCCTTACACACATTCAGAAGAAATAAACAGAATTTGCTTTCTAAGACAGGGTAGCACATCCCAGTTTTCAAGTCAAGAAGTCAGGAAGGACAAAATACTCAAAGCTCTGAAGAAGGCTCCGTGCCAAAACACATAAGCGTAGGTTTATTGTCATGTCGATAAACCACTGGAATGATAGTATGTTGTCCTCCTTCACTTTAAAAACGGGGATGCGCTAATAAACCTTTCACATTTTTTTTAATTATGTTCACTGGACATTGGGTTCAGCACTCCACTGTGAATTCTATTGTTAAAGCGCAACCTCCTTTAATAAAAAATAAGTATGTTTTTTTCTGCTTTCCTATCCTGTTAACCATCTCTTGCTCTAACAATTAATTGCAATTAATTGATCAGAATTGCACCAGTTAACACTGTCTCCATTTTTGCAATAATTAGTACCACATTCTATAGCTCTTTCATTAATTTTTATTTTGAATCTGTTACTTTTGAGGAAATTATAGAAACATATAGGACCTTTAGATTGCTAAGTAAAGATAAACATGAAATTGGTGATGTGTTTTGTTGTTGTAGGAGTCCTGATCGACAGCACAGGCCAGTACTTCCACGTCTTCTTCGCCTGCAGTGCCGTTGTCGCCTCCTCCGCTGTGTTCCTCATTGTGTCATTTTGGTGGCTGGACAAAGGGGACAGGAAGTCGTCAAAGCAGGCTCAACCGTCCACTCCGCCTGGACCAGCCGGACCCGTCATTGACATATCTCCTGGCTGTCAGTACAGCAGCGTGCCCACAGAGGGAGACAAAGACAAGTACGAGTACGTCACCAGCCTCTGAACCTGCTCACGCTGGGTGTCAGCCTTTAACACACATCATACTGTGGCTCAGACAGCTTTGCAGATTGTTTTCTAATGCTTGCACCAGCTTGCTTAGTGTGCCAGATGTTGCAATGTTTACTTTTCTGCCATCTGGTGCGCCATGGAAGTCCAAACAAGCACGATGAATAATTAATTTGCGGCGCTTGACCAAAGTTAGACACTTGATTCTGCATACCAAAATGAACAGATGTGCACTTACAACTACAACGTGATTGTTCTATTTATTGCAAAAAAAAAATGCTGCTGATCTAATCAATGTGATCACACAATCTTTTCGAACATGAGGTATCTCACTTTATCAAGCCATGTTACATTCATGATCCTTTGTGGAAGAAATCACTCAAAATGTTAGCTGGAGTGTTATTACATGATGAGCTTACAGACACACAATGGGTCTGATTAGCTGCTATGGAACGATACAGTGTAACAAGCAAACTAAGTATGCGTTTGTACGAGTATGAAGTCGCTTAATTATTAAGTGTTAAAGTGTTAAAGGATAAGTCTGGTGTTATTATTATATATTATTATTATTCCTATTATTATATTTTTCCTATTTAGATGGCCTCAGACCTGCGGTGTGTAAAGTCAATTTGTAGTAATTTGATTACACGCAAACTCATTTAGGAATTTGTGCCTTGAAAGCTCAATAAGAACTTCACAATATCATAAAGCTCTTAATACTCCTCAACTCAGTACCTCAACATTAGGTATCAAGGCTCACTGATGTGGTTTAATAGTCTTTTCGACAACAATGGAGCAGAGACGGAAGAAGGTACCAGGCTTTGATACACACACAGTAAGCCTTTATCAGTCAGAACAGGAAATGGAAAATCTAAGTGATTTGACATCGTAGGTACTTTGACAAGTAGGAATATGTATTTTCTACATATTGTGAAGGCATTAAACACAGCATGCTGAGAATCACACCCATGTTAATGACTATGGGCTGCTTTAGATCATTGAATCTGTTTGTCATTCACCGTCACATGTAGAAAAATTAATATATGCACTGTATAAGCATTAATTAATCATGTTTTTTTTGTGTTTCACATGCTCTTCATTCCTTAAAGGAACAGTGTCTTTTTATAGAACAGGTGCATTTACAACCATAGGATAATATGAAACCCTTTCAGGAGATGGAAGCAGATGTTAGGCTGTCAGTGGGTTTGAAACTTTTCATGAGAGGAATCTTTTGTAAGGCACTGTGGAGTTTTTTGACACTGTAACTGAGTTTACCTTGAGTCCCAATCAGAGATTGTATGTGACATTTCCTTTTGATAAAGGAACAGTGAGACTGTTTTGTGTCAGATGTGACTGGAAATTAAATACATTTCAGGTATGAGCTATATTGCAGTAAACAAAAGTTTAACCAGAGGCTTCACTGCAACGAGAGGATGTATTAGTACTTTTGCAAGTCTTGTCTTGCTTTGGGCTAGATTATAACTTTTATTATACATTCTTTATTCATAGATTATGATCAGGGGGGTGGGGAATAAATGTTTAAATATTAAAGTTGTCTTTGTTGTTTTTTTAGTGTGAATCATATGCATACATGCTCTCATTAAAAAAAAAAAAACATCATATTAGCCCCTCTTTTACCAGATGCAACAATAAAGTGATACACATTGATTTATCAATACTTATGATCCAATAATACTTTTCTGAAATGCAGCGCTGGACGAAGTACGAAGGTATTTTACTTCAGTAAAAGTTAAAATACTACAGCGTAGAAATACTCTGTTACAAGTGAAGTCCTGCATTTAAACTATTTAAGTAAAAGTACAAAAGTATTGTCATCAAAAATATATTTTAAGTACCAAAAGTAAAAGTACTCATTATGCAGAATGGCCCACTTCAGAATAATATATATTATATTACTGGAAGTATTGATTAATTAATGTGTTCAACCCCTAGGAATAACAAAGTCTTAGTTGATTATATTTCATAAAATTAATCTGAATCTGCAAAGTACTAAAGCTGTCGGATAAATGTAGTGGAGTAAAAAGTACAATATTTCCCTCTGAGATGTGGAGGAGTAGAAGTATAACGTAGCATGAAAGGGAAATACTTAAGAAAAGTACAAATACCTCAGAAATGCACTTAAGTACAGTAAATGTACTTAGTTACCAGTGCTGAAAAGGGCCATTCTGCAAAATGAGAACTTTAACTTTTGGCACTTTAAGTATTTTTGATGCAAATACTTTTGTAATTGAACTTGACTAAGATCTGAATGCATGACGTTTACTGGTAGCAGGGTGTTTCTAGACTGTACTATCGCTACTTTTACTCAGGTAAAGATTGTTCTTCAGGAACACAGATGTACACTGCTGCCATCTCGTGGCCGTGATGTGTAACGACGGACAGCCGTTGAGCTCTCGTGATACATCTGTGGTTAAAAAGGAAGTAAAAGTGGAACCATCAAGCTTGAAAACGGTCAAATGTACAAGGAAGAAAAGGGAAAAGAACCAATGTGAGGGCAATGTTACTGTTTGTACGGAGTCGACACAGGTGAACTATGCGTCACCCAACGGAAAGTGAAACTAAAAGTAAAATTGTCGCAGAAAGCTAACGCTGGACTGAAGGGAAACACGGTAAGTCATCCAACATTAGGCACGATTACCTCAAGGTTATGGATTAATGTGTCACGGGTTTGTTTAGCTGAATGTCAAACAGCAGCGGACAGAAGCGACCCTACAGTGTTATTAACATATGCTATTGAAGCTATTAGCTAACACTAGCTAGCCAGACTTTACTTTACCAACAGTTATGACATGTGTAGGTGATATGTTTTACATGCACGTTAACGTTAATGTTACCAAGCTAACACTATTAATATGTCCCTTTCTTTACTAACGGAAAGGTCAAAAAATGTGTTGTTGTTGTTGTTGGCACTTTTATTCATGTTACTCAAGTAATGTTACTAAAGTACAACTATGAGCTACTTTTACTGTACTTAAGTATTTCTATTTTATGCCACTTTAATCTTCTACTATTGTACTGTTTTACTCCACTACATTTAATGGACAGCTGTAGTTCCTCTGCAGATCAACATTAGACACACCAAGCATCTGTTGGTGTGTTGTTATCAATAACTTAATCTAACACTTTTCTGTCTAGTTTGAGAGTACTTTCACTTTTTATACTTAAGTACAGTTATGAATGCAGGGCTTTTCCTATAATGGATTGTTTATAGCAAGTTAGTTATGTTCTTTATCGTGTCACACACACATACAAATGCCCAGCCCACATGGACGTGTATAAGACACCACAATACCTTTGCTATAGTGAAATATTTATGAACATAATTTTCTCACATATAAGACATACTTTATATCTGCATGTGTTGTATTGCTACCTTTTTCACAATGCTATGGTGTAAAAGTATAAAGTGGGATAAAATGGAAAGAACAAAAACCTCAAAATTCAAGGACAGTACATGAAGAAATGTACCTTCCAGTTCCATTTGACCACTGGCGTCACCATCAGTGAACTGTATAACAGGCATATTTGTCGTTCTAGGATCAGGTTTGGTTTCTTGCAGTCTGACCGTCTACAGAAGGAAAATGAGAGGAGTGGCAGCGTGTGGATTATTCATTCTTCTACTCAACACGGTGCTGTGTTTGGCACTGTGGGCCGGACTGGTGCTGCTGAGGTGCTCCAGTTGTGGTGGACTGGCAGGTGTGTGGGCCTTTGGGGCAGCAAAGTGGGCCATTCTCCATGTTTTCACCTCTATACTGACTGGTGGGAAGCCAGAGGGTGTGCTCCGCAGGTTGACGGCACTGCTCTGCCTTCTTTCTCCTTGGTTTGAAAGTGGACGGATCCTCATGGCGCCTCCCTCTGAGCCTTACACAGAATTATGTCCTGACCTCAGCATGCTGCTCCTAGGCCCCATATCCTCGTTACTGGCCTGTGTGGTTTGGGAAAAAGGCCTCTGTGGGCATTCAAAGATGAGAAAGGACAACATTAAACTGGATGCCAGGCTGCTTCTTGTGAGGATGCTGAAATACTTCAAACCAGACACCCTATACCTCATTGCAGCTTTCAGTTTCCTCCTCTTAGGTGCATTCTGTAAGTATGAAACGTAGACAATCTACAGTATATTTCATAGTACACATGCATTTAGGCCTTCGTAGCTTTACACACTGTATCTACTCCTTAATTGCGTTTTCAGAAGAACACAGAAATTAAGGTTTTTACCGAATGAATTTATTTTTTTACATTCAAAGCTACTATTGAGGTTTTTGAATGAAGTCATCATCCTCAAAAAAAGAGGAAAAAAAATAGAAAAAAAATAAAATAAATATTGTGGTTATATAACAGTGCGAGAAAAATGTTGTTTTTGAAAGGCTAAACACCCACAAATATGAATTGAAGCAGAATATTTCATTAAATATAGCACTCAGCCCCGAGCACATTGTTCCTATTGATGTACTGTAAATCTTAAAAATCTTTAAAAAAAAAAAAATTATAATTAAAAACCCCAACATCATAAATCAGAAGCTGATAAACAAAACGAAAACAGATCATTTCTCAGTGTTAGTCCTAATAAAGTAAAATAAAGACGCATGAATATAATCCAGAAACAGCATCAAAACGCTTTTTGGAGGTCTATAAACCCTCGGGCTCATTTACTACCACTTAATCTAGCGACTATTTTGTCGATTCGACACCTATCTGAATGATTAATTTTCTTCCAAAAAAATCTAATTGAACATTTCATTCAACTTCATTATATTTTGACAAACTGTATGTCACTGTATAATGCAGCTCAAAACAAAATGTAAACAAAGGTTTACACATTAAATTACAAAACTGTAGATTTAAACTGGCAACTCCTGATGAAAAAAATAAATAAAAAGAAAATGTATTATTTAGGTCAGTAGTGCAAAGTGAAAAAGAGAGGAGAAAAACAATTGCATCATATTTATTCAACATGTGGCATTGATAATGGAGGCATAGTAATATTTCCTTTGTTCCTTTCACTTACACCTTTAATTATATTGATCACAAACATGTTGTGTTCAGCTTGATGTCTCATCAACGCGATATCACAGAAACACATTGAGGGAATATCTTTAAATTTGGTTCAAACGTCCACTTGAGCTCAAGGATGAACTGATTAGATTTTGGTGGTCAAAGGTCACTGGGACCTCACAACATCACGTTTTTGCCCATAACTCAAGAATCCTTACGCTAATTATGAACATTTCACACAATTGTCTAAAAGGATAAAATGGTAAAGTGACAACATTTTGGACAGACATAAACTGCAACTTGGCAGAGGCATACAACCGCAAGGCAGTTATTCTAGTTATCAATAAAACTAGTTTTCAAGTCTTTGTACAAATAATTTTTCTATTATTTTTGAGAGTTGTGGAAGAAAAGACACCGGTCTGTAATTTGTGTAAAAAGGTTATTTGCTGTTTATATCTCTTTTTAAGTTTAGAGATTGCGTTTGAATTTGAAGCTATTATTAAAATTAGTGTCATTCATCTTTCCTGACAGGTGATACGCTTATCCCATTGTATCAGGGGAAGGTCATTGATATGCTAAGAGGTGAAATTCTTCAAACCAGCTTCTTTATTACAATTGGACACCTTGCACTTGTCTCTTTTGGAAGGTAATGTAATAAAACGTTGTATGTATGTATGTACTGGTATGTATGTATGCATGTTGTGTTTGTATGTACCGGTATTTACTGTCCTTTCTGTCCTAATAATGAAAAAGGTGATTTGTTTCAGGGATGTGGAACATAAACTATCATTTTCTATGTCTCCATCTTGACAGCGCTCTGTTCTCTGGCTTAAGAGGAGGCATATTTATGTGCACTCTGTCCAAACTCAACAAGAGACTGAGGCATCTGCTCTTTCACACCCTCCTTCAGCAGGAAGTGCACTTCTTTGAGGAGACCGGTGAGAACAACATAATAAACATTTCTGTTGTTTCGTTTCAGGGATGATTCACAGGGTCAAGAAATCTTACTAGAAAGTGGGACAATTTCTACTTTTCCTCCATAATCTGTAACAAACATTGAAACTCTGCCGACTTTAACTGCCAGTAAACATTCTTGAACCTTTTCTCCCTTTCACCACTCAGGACATCTTTCCTCTCGCCTGGAGTCTGATGTGGACAAGATGGGCCGCACAGTCGCGCTGACCGCCAACACGTTTGTTCGCAGCACATTCAAAACCTGCCTCATGCTCAAAGTGATGTTAGGCCTGTCCTGGGAGCTCACTGTGCTCACCTGCATAGAGATGCCCATCTTGGCCGTCCTGCAGAACAAATACATCTCTTGGTCCATGGTAGGTGTGAGGAGATTGAGCCTGTACTATTGTGAATAGATAAGATATCATTTATTGTTTTTCGGGAAAATTTGTCTCAGGCTCCAAGCCATCCATCCATCCATCCATCCATCCATCCATCCATCTTCAACCGCTTATCCGGGGTCGCGTCGCGGGGGCAACAGCTCCAGCAGGGGGCCCCAAACTTCCTTTTCCCGGGCCACGTTGACCAACTCTGACTGGGGGACCCCGAGGCGTTCCCAGGCCAGTGTGGAGATATAATCTCTCCACCTCGTCCTGGGTCTTCCCCGTGGTCTCCTCCCAGCTGGCTGTGCCTGGAACACCTCCCTAGGGAGGCGCCCAGGGGGCATCCTTACCAGATGCCCGAACCACCTCAACTGGCTCCTTTCTACGCAAAGGAGCAGCGGTTCTACTCCGAGCTT
>CALSBV010011050.1:1310796-1327732 GCA_943590825.1 Bovichtus diacanthus | reverse complement strand
TTGATCTGCAATACGTGAATCAATAAAAGTTTCAACAGAACACTTACTTCCGTCCACCATATTTCTGCGTAATTTCACGACAACTCAGCAAGTGCAGGAGCACAAGCTGCAATGTGTTGGTCTCACAATAAAACGGCTCCTGATACTATTAGTGTTGCTGGAGTTTTTACCTACTTGATCTTATGCATGTACGTATCCCTCCTTTATCCTCATCCAGATTAGTTACTTAGTATTTCTCTGTGGGGTTGTGTGTCTCAGGTGCTGCAGGAGGTTCTGACTCGTGGTCGGACCGTCCTGGTGGTCACTCATCAGCTGAAGACTGCGGAAAAGGCGGATCACATCGTCTTCATAGAGAAGGGAGTCGTCGTAGAGCAGGGGACGCACCAAGAACTTATGGCCAACAGAGGACGCTACCATCATCTGAAGGAAGAACTGTTCTCTCAATCCATCTGAGAAAAGCTCATATAATGTATTTTTTTTACTGTTTCTACATGAATCTTTAGTTGCAATGAATGATGATGATGCAGTGATTGAAATGCTTTAATATTCATCCTGACCTAGCAGCCCGTTAGGATATGTCAGTACAAAAAGCATTTAGTGAAGGATGGTGGTCATAATAATAATTAATAAATCATTAATAAACCATTTTATTCGTATAGCACCTTTCATAGAAGAAAAGCAGCACAAAGTGCGATGCATAAAATACGTAAAATAGACATAGGATGAACATAAAACAGGGATAGAATGCCATAACTGATGGAAAATATATATAAGGGGGAAGGGTGTGGTCTGCATGTTAAATGGATACAAGGTTTGAGCATAAATTGTGTTTATGTCTTAGAGGGATTTAAAAGTTTAATACCATTAAACAGACAAAGGTGACATCAAACAGCACGGCCATGGTGTGTGTGTGTGTGTGTCCTGTAATTCGGCAAACACATAATCCACCAAAGAGCATGTGTTAAAGTATTATTTTAATTCTATTCAGGTATATGGGTGGTGGTAGTCTCGTGGTCAGGCTTTCAAATAGAACACCAGAAGGTTGTGAGTTCAATTCCAGGTCTGCCACCATTGAGCCCCTGAGCAAGGCACTTAACCCTGAGTTGCTCCAGGACTGTCCCTGCATTTAGTTCACTGTAATTCGTTCTGGACAAGAGCGTCTGCTAAATTACCTGTAATGTCAATTTCACTAACACCACTTTGCCACAACATAGCGCTTTCTACAGTTACTGTGGTGTATTTTTTATTTGAAAGCCTCTCGCTGTCTCCCGTGCTGCAGTACCACTCTATGCCTGAATGGTTACTGATGCACTGGTCGGGGCGCTGTTTTACCGAAACACAAATATCACAATGTGATACTGACAGAATTGTTATTAACAGAATGTGGCTGTTTCTTGACTTAATCCAAGAGCTTCGTTGGTGTAGAAATGCAGGACATTTGTTTTTAATTACAATTAATTTTTTCTGGGGGGCGACCCCCAGACACCTCCGCCATTATGTTTCTTTCCAAGTTTGCTCCCCTATTTTAAAACTTAACCAGATGCCCCATGGTGCTCCTATGTTTTGAATCAAAATGTGTGTCATATCTGGAGAAAATGCTACCCAAGACACGCAAATTAGTGAAATAGAAGGTAGCCATAAGGTTAAGGAGGACACAAACTCCACAGTTTGTGAATTAGGTGGTAGTGGCCGTTGTCCATTAAAATAATTCAACCTGACCCCTCGGACTTAACTGTGGTGGGCTAGTTTTAGGATCAGCACAGAGGTATTCTGGCTAACTGAGTATGCACAGAGTCACCTCAGTTAGCCATTCCTTCAATACACAGGATATGATTATAGTGTGCAACACATGCTCCAACTTGAATTTCAGGTGATTCCCAGTTTATCTGAATTCCCAATATCACTATTCTAATGAATGACAAACAGCATAACAATAAAGCAGTGCACTTCAATGAAAGAATCAAGATTAACAACACACAAAAAGGGGAAGGGTACATATGTAAAGCGGCTTACCTTTTCATTTTCCAGCTTTTGGATAAATTCCCCAGAAATGCCTTAATTAAGAAGCTCCTATGGAAAGAGGATTGAACAAAGTATAAATTGCAAACATCCACAACTTTTACGATTGCAGTGAACTGTGGATTTGTGCAGTATGTTGTTGTAGTACATTTTCTGAAACTGCTCTACTTTATAAAATGATAAAAAAAAAAATATATATATGTATTCAGTGTGTAATCTTATATACATATATAATCAGTGTATTCAGCATGTAATGTCGTATCCATATCTAGTGGCAAGGCAGAGTCTGAGAAGTATAGGAGCAGGTTTAAAGGCCCCGAAGATAAACGGTGTCAAAAGTGATGGATGTACCTGGCAAGTAAAAAAAAAAAAAAGCCAAAAGTACCGTGATCAGGGCAAAGCTTGAGGAGCCAGGCTCAAGTGAGCCATGAGTTCATACTTCAAAAGGCGACATGCAAGCAGCCTATCACCAGAGAGTTATGGATCAAAACACTAGGGGAGCGGGTCAGGCATACCATAATGCTGAGCTCAGCAACAGCTGGCCACAACAGTAAGTTCACATCATGTGTGACCTACACGAAAGTGTTGAAAGGGTGCCGATCGTCCCCATTTTTCACCGATCAGGATGGATCCTTGTAACGAAAGTAAGCATCAGACAATATTTCTTCAGTCTGTTCTCGAGGAGGACTCTGGTTTTGTTCTCTGTTTTTGAAGAATAAAACTCTATTGCATCGGACTCTGTCTCCAGTGAATTATTTTTTAATCTGTTTTGAGACTTCAGTAACTAGTTGATTGTGGTGAAGACTAGAAGTTTTGGTGAAGAGTGTGTACATATGTATATATATATATATATATAGTATATACATAGATATATATACAGTATATATAGTATATTATATATATATATATATATATAATATATATATGTGTACATATATATATACATATATAGGTTAGGGGGCGATCATGATGGCCTCCAGTGACGGAGGCTGGCTCAGGCTCACATAAACCTGTTGTGGAGCAGCACTGGGCTCCCGTCCCTTTCAGCGACACGTGCTTGGCGTTTTGAACAGGGGTGGAGCAAATAAAGCAGACTGGAGGCTCACTGTTTTTTTGTTTTTTTGTCGGACATGAGTGCACCTCTGGGTGTGGATGCTCTGGCCCACTTATGGCCAAACGTGCTGCTCCATGCATTACCCCCTCTGAGCCTGCTCTGCCCTACTCTAGCCCGGGGGAGAGTGCAGGACTTGTCGCTAATCCTGTTTGGTGGCTGTCCAAGCATTGGAGAGCGGAAACAATACATCTTGTAGCAGATGAGCCGTAGCCTCTCCATAAACGCAGGGATCTTCTGAACCAGCTGCGCAGGGAGATTGGGTGGTAGTGCATAGTGCATGGTGCATAGTGCTCTGGGCCAACATCTCACTGGCCCAGCAGGTCATTGACACCATCCAGAGTGAAAGGACATCCTCCACCCCTCTACAGCGGAGTAGTGCGACTCGAGGAACACTGTTGTGGTTGATCTGCTGTGTTTTCTGCAAGAGTAAGTCGCTCCCTTTAGTTGTGGCTTTAGGAAAAGTGCAAAGTGCAAACTTTTTCTTTCCAGGGTTTCCAGGCCCCGGCTTTCTCTGTGGGGTGTGTTGGATGTGACCTCTCATTACCCATCTGAGGCTATAGAGGCGGTGGGGAGAAAGTTTAATTCACTTACAATGGTGTTGCTTTTAGCTTTTGCCCTAGTGCCCGAGTCACAAGGGGCAAATGCGTGGCTTGATGGGGTGATATGACCCACAACACAGTTCGTGTTGTCACTCTGGTATCCATTTTTTATTGTGACCAATAATTTGGTTTAAAACATTTTTTTTAAAAGATAGCAAACTCACATATTCTGGATGTGTCAAGGAAAGACAGAGTAGATCTCGTTTAAATAATGTTTAACTAGTTATGTAAATGTTTTATGATTCCAATCAAGAGTATTGCTGTTTTGTCTGCTATAACTGTATGGTTGTGGATCTAATTGCTGAGCCTAAAGAAGACTCCCGTGCAGCGCTGGGCGTTACCAGCAGGACAGAGCAGGACAGAGCATGACAGCTGTTTTCAGAAAACATTTGGTCTACTGACGGATCAAGGTCCGAGCAAGGAGCTGTGAATAGCTAACTGACCCTCTAAGAATAAGAGTATATATCTAAGAGTATATTTTCACCATCAGTGCGGTGCTGTGCTGTAAGGAAGTCAATCTGAAGGAGATCGGAATCTGCAAATTTGTTAAAGAGTTGTGCACAGGGACGCGGGGAGCTGCAGCTACACACAATGATCCACAAGATTGCGTTACGTTCCCTGTCTCTTCGGAACAACACTTTTTTTCCCAGAACTTTAAAAGTTTTGCAGAGAGCCTGGACACGTCATGCGGGATTACCTGCAGCGAGTCGGTGAGTGAAATAAATAAATAAATAAATAATTATATCCTGATAAATAATAAGAATAATATTTAGTCGAGAATACTTTCAATTAACTTAAAAGTTCACGTGGCTGCATAAGCGAGAGAGAGAGAGAGAGAGTTTAAGTAATTATAAATACCTCGCTGATCATAAAACAATGTATTGCTTAAATCAAACGTCGTCAGTTTGTCTGTACCTTCATTACGTAACTCAATCACCGCGTGTGCTTCGAAAAATCCCATGATTGTCAAGCCTGGAGTTTTTTTTATTCTACAAAACATCTATTTATATATATATATATATATATCTCGGCTGAGCATTACATTAACAGCTATTTCTCTGCTGTTTTTGTGTGCAATTAATATACAAAAATAGGTTGTAGTAAAACATTTTTTTTTATAAGAGTGGGGATGAACCGAAGGGGATGAACTGCAGAAGGAAGGGGGAGGAGACATAAAATACCGAGAGGCTGTGGTGTTTTGCAGTCCACCACAATTGACTAACTGTATCTACAAATATTTCTTATATCGTTGTTTCCTATTTTGTGTTCAGATTATTGTGTCCCTGCATCCTTCAGAGTCCCTAACCCTAACTGATTCAGAGTCAGTGTTGCTGCCTGCTGAACACAGTAACTGGAATGACAAACACAATCATATGTTTCCATTCAAGTAATGCACACACTAGAGAATAAAGTGGGGGAGAGCAATGAATCGACATTTGATCTAAATCACATTATTGCCTGGCTCAATATTTGTTCAAGGTGAAATTTGTGTGAAAATAGCATTTTACATTAAATATGGAAATGGAGACATGTCCTGGTCTACGCATCATATTATACAGACTCAAAACCTTTGGTTGGTACACATCCCTGCAGAAATCGCACTGTCATCATTAAAAAAAAAAAAAATTAATATTTCATATATCAGATCAGAATAAAGATGTAAAAAATTATAATTCCCTTTTGACATCAGTCAAAAATAATCCCAATTAGATATTTTTTTCAAAATCGTTCTAACCCCAGAATGAAGCCTGTTTGATGTCGGTAGGAAGCAGCAGCAACAGTCAGGTGACATAAACTTGGCTCAATGTGTAAGATGTGCCAGAATTTAAACTTAAAACTTTAAAACAATGAACTAACATTATCAACAGAGTGTGAAGAGGTAACAGTGTTGACGTCACGTCAAAGACGTCTGTGTTGCAGAGATATGAAATTAGCATCTAATGACAGTTCCGCTCCGTCCAGTGTGTAATACCACTTGTTCCTCTAGAGGTGATAGTGAGTCAGTGTAGCTCCAGTCTGCCTAAGTATAGAGGTAGCTTTATTTTTCCCATCACAAATATTCAATAGGTTGCACTCCTGTTGCTCTCTTGTCATTGTGTGTCTGTGCGAAAGGTGAAATGAAGTTGTTTTGCACCCACTTATCAGTTCAACAAACAATTATGTACCATTAACACTTCAGAGAGAGACATCTGATACGCTGATGGCACCTGATAATGAGTGACGAGAGGAGAGTCAAAGGAAATTACTGCGGTTGCAAGAGTTTCAACCAGGAGGCTGTTGAGTTTTAGGGTCCTGACGGCAAAAAACACAATCTCTTTGCTCAAGTCTGTTTTAAAGTTGAAACAATATGAAGTGGATACAAATAGTGCTTACCACTATATCAACATGATGACCAAGAGTAAGAATGGAATCAACAATGACTCCTAAATAACTGTCTCCAGACAGGTTCCAGTTTATTGAATGTATCATTAATATCTATTTATATTACTGTAATGACCCGAACAAGACTGTTTTAGAATGTTCTTCATTTAGTTCGAGGAAGATGTAATACATTCAACTCGCACTGCGGCTAACAATTTATTTTCATTATCCATTCATCCGCTGACTTATTTTTTATTTAATAGATTTAATGGTCGTTTATTCAGAAAATAGTCAGTCACAATCTTTCGGAACCCACGGTGATGTCTTCAAATGTCTTTGTCAGTCCAAATGTATTCAATCCATAACATAGAAGACTAAGAAAGCCAGTGTGAGAAAACATCTTCTAACTCCTGTTTCCCTGCAGCCGCATTCATGTGGACTCCCCGCCCATCATCCCCACTCTCACTACCAGCTACGCCCACGGCACGTCTTCCACATCTCTGCTCCACGCTACAATAGGAGAGTCCCTGCTGAAGACAGTGGAGCGCTGCCCTGACAAGGAGGCATTGGCCTTTCTACAAGATGGCGTCCGCAAGACCTTTGCCCAACTTCAGCAGGATGTGAGTCTTGTCAATCCAGTCTGTGTCTCTGTGTCTCTGAGTCTCTGTCTCTCTCTCTTTGACTTTGCTCTTTACAAGCAGCTTTAGTCAACAGTGTGAAACTAGTTCCAATCCAGAGCTATTATCAAAAAACATCTAGAGTGAAATATCTGGTTTTATAAGTGATTTTAAAAGAAAAAAAAATTCTGTTGCATTAATGCACAGCATAAAATCTTTAAAGAAACGGATGATTTGTATATATGGTATCTATGGTGATTTATTGTTGAATTGTATATAAGGAAACCATAATAATTAACTCCAGCCAGTAAATGTGTTAAACCTTTATTACCAATAAAACTCCAAGGCTCTCTCTTTTTAAACAATTAAAATGCCTTTATTGTCGTGATAAACTCTGACTTAGTCCCTGACAAAGGCTTGATACCAGAACACGTTAGAGATTGCTGAGTTTTAATAGTTTTAAAAAGAGAGCACCTTGGCAGTTCTACATGTATCCTTGCGTCAAACTATTTGAGTCCAGGAAGCGCTCCTACCCAAACATTTTTTGTTAAGTTGTTGAACCGGGTTCATGTCTCTGTAATGTTTCTGTAGGTGGATCAAGCTGCAGCCGGGCTGCTGGCACTTGGACTGCAGAAAGGAGACCGGCTTGGCATGTGGGGACCCAACACTTATGAATGGGCCCTGTTCCAGCTTGCTACAGCCAAAGCTGGCATTATATTGGTGAATCAAAGTTTAATTGCTGTGTGTTTTGAAAAGGAGAAAATGGACACAAGTTAGGGAAGGATAATGCAATAAAAGCTTGATAAAAAGATTTTTAAAATGAAGAAAGAAAAGCAACAGAAATGTATATAATAAATGCATATTTTTATCCTGTTAATGAATCTACCGCCTGACAGGTGTCTGTGAACCCAGCGTACCAACTGAAGGAGGTGGAGTTCTTATTGCGGAAGGTGAGTGATTTTATTTTTTTTTTTGTGACACGCAGAGACTGTTTCACATTAAGGGGAAATACTCCTCTTTCCACAGGTTGGCTGTAAAGCTATAGTGTGCCCTACGCAGTTCAGGACTCAGAAGTACTGTGACATTCTGAGACAGATATGTCCAGAGATCGAGTCGTCCACCCCAGGAGACATCAGGAGTGCCAGGTACAGCTGTCCCTGGTCTTAACTTTTGTGTCATTCCCTACCAGCTCAAGCCCTCCCAGTTCAGGTTATGGATGTTCTTGAAAGAATATCATGTGAAAATTCCCATGGGTCCTTGCAGAATCCTATAGCTCTACTCCAAATACTTTCTTAGTTTAATTACTAAGCCTCAGTAATTGCTTATTTTTCACTGGATTGGTTTGAATTTGTACCGAACACCCAAGAAACCCTAAGGATAATTTGCAAAATGTATTTATGTCAGTAGTTGTTGCTAAAAGTTTTACAGTAGTCAAATTAATAAAAATAAATATTGTTTTACCTGAATTAAGAATCTTTAATTTTCAAAATGTAATATCAATTCAATTTCTTGCAAACAAATTTTGATTATTTGGTCCCACATAAAATACTTTTGCTAAATATAGCTTCAGAGCCGAAAACCCCACTTCTTTTTTAGGTAGTTTCACTGTATATTTTCCCAAGAAAATTATTATTTTTTTCCCTCACTTTATTATGGGAATGTTTAAATATTTGTATAAAATATCTTATATTCATTTAGAATACACAAACTTCTGTAGAGCGGGCTTCCCATGTAATAAGGCTGAGACCTTACCACAGCGGGCCATATTCAAATCTGACCCGTGGACTTTTTCTGTATGTCGCCCCCTCTTTTTCCCCATTTCTAATCTATCTTCTGTACTATCAATAAAGCCACAAAATGTTTTGTGTGTTTAAACATCCTGATAAGAGTCTACAGTGACAAACATGGAGTGTGTACGCACTAATGTATATCTACGGACTTTTTTGAAAGTGTCAGACTCTGTATTTCAGCTTACGGAGAGGTGATCAGTACATTCGCGTACACACTGCTGAAAGAATGTAGTTGTTGTGGAATTTACCCGACGTAAACTATCATAAGAGATGGTGAGATATTACACTGAAATAAAGATACTTAATTGAATAAGTAATATTTGAATTCTTCATTCTTGCAAGAAGGAACAACGATGCAGAGTGTCAAGCAGTCTGTAGCGAAGTGCAAAGTACGGAGATTTCTTCACAACAGTTATAGTCTTGATGACCACATTCCTCAGAGAGAACAGAGCACAATAGAGATGGGAAGACAGGTGTGATTGAAACCAGCTCTCTTTTCGGTGGGTCATAAAATGTGAATCTATTGGTGGTAAAAAGTAATGTTTATAAAAAGGAGTGGTGGTTGGGACCAGTAGTCCGGTTGTCCAGAGTTCCGTTGTTGAAGGTTAAAGCAGAAGAAAGAGAGAAGATTAGAGAGAGGAGTACCTCTGAGGAAGAGGGAGAAGCAACTCTTCTCTGGATAAACAGATAACATTCATAGAGTTGCTGGACTGATTATACGAATAGAAAACACACAGAGTACATATTCAAAACTAAATGCATGTATTGGAAGGTCATTGTAGAATCATGAAATTTACCATTACATAGCCGTATGCGGTCCAGACCACCTTCGAGACATCGGATCTCAATGCGTCTTGGGTGCAGTCACATCTGTACTTAGAGCTGTCCAGCTGGGATCGGATCACCCAGGACGCATGTTCCCAACAAGGCTCTAGACTCTAGGCTCTAGTTTCCATAACATCTACAAACCTTTCCTCTCTTAGGGAGCAGTGTTATAGTGACAGAGGGGGTAAAAGTTGATGATACTGCACAGCGATTAAGCTGCGATGGCTCTCATTATGGACTGCATGGCTCTCTCTCATTCCCTCAAAGGAAATGTTGCTTTAAATGCTGGCGTGACACGGCTTTTGATAACTTTGGTGGAATGTGGAGAAAAATGTCTTTCAGGGGATTTTACCGTCCTTGTGACTATTTCAACTCCTGACCTCCCAGTGTGTGAAATATTCTAGTTACAGCCTGATTTTAAATGTACAGAAAGTTGGGTTAAACAGGATACATGGATTGGACAGTAACTGTGCAACTCCGTTTTATGGGATTGACTCACGTTTAGTTTGATTTTCCCCTCAGACTCCCAGATCTCCGCTCTGTGATTGTTTTTGATAAAAGACAGCCCGGAATGTTCCATCTTGAGGACGTGATGCAGGCCGGCAGCAGCCAGTACATGCAGCAGCTTGAGGATCTGCAGAAGAAGCTGTCCTTTAACGACCCCATAAACATCCAGTTCACTTCGGTAATTGTTGCAGAATTCCTGCTGACCTTAGGTATAATTCGTAAACACTTATTATTACTTACTAAGATTATTGTAAACACACCATTCAAAGTTAGCCCCTCCTTGGAACGAAAGTGCACACTGGATTAAAGCTCTCAGACTTTATTAGACTGGACAGGGAACATTTTACATGGAGCCAGAATATGCAATACTATTTTCTTACTTTTCAAGTTGTCAGTCTGCCAGGTTTTTAATTTTATTATTATTTTAATAAGGACAAAGTCCTACACATATCATACTGATGTTATGTTCAACCAATCAAATGATGCAATTAAGATAAACCCTTTGTAATAACTCTAAAAACCCCTCAAATAATTTCAACTAGAGCAGAAAATCGACCGAATCAAATCGGCAACTATCTTTTACTTTTTTAATATTAACTTTTTACAAAGACAGAAACAATTGTTCACTGACTTGGCTTGTTGGCTTCACCATGTTTAGAGAACAATAAAAGAAGGGATCAGAGTCACCTTGACAGACTGTATCAAACTGCTTTTTTATGGCTTTTTAAAAAAAAATTTTTTAAATACAGTAAATGTTTTCTGTAATTATTTCTGTTACCAGGGCACAACTGGGACTCCAAAGGGTGCCACCTTGTCTCATCACAACATCATCAACAGTGCCTACTTTTTTGGCATGAGAATGGGATACACTTGGATGGTGAGTCTTGTGTGAGGAGATTGAGCCTGTACTATTGTGAATAGATAAGATATCATTTATTGTTTTTCGGGAAAATTTGTCTCAGGCTCCAAGCCGCCATCACACAATACACTTGCCAACAACGTCACAATGCACATACCTACAAAGCCTGCGATTTAGCATTCTGAACCGTCTGCTCGAAGGCAACGGCTCAGATTCGTGTGTGTGTGTGTGTGTGTGCGTGTGCGTGTGCGTGTGCGTGTGCGTGTGTGTGTGTGTGTGTGTGTGTGTGTGTGTGTGTGTGTGTGCGTGTGCGTGTGCGTGTGCGAGCGAGAGCAGTGAAATGCTTATTTTACAACTGTAAAATGAGGGATGCAATGAGTAGGACAACAAAAATATAATAAATGTTTGTTTACATTATGTGTACATTAAAAAGCAACACCAGATATTTTTTACCCAGATATTGATATAACAACAAAGCAGAAATTAAATGTGGCTCTATTGAAAACAAATTTTAAAATAGTGTCAAAATCAGTGGAAACAGCGTCAAAGCCTGATATACAGTTGGGTCCCTAAATATTTGGACATTGACACAATTTTCATCATGTTGGCTCTGTACACCACCACAATGGACTTGAAATTAAACAATCAATATGTGCTTTAAGTGCAGACTTTCAGCTTTAATGTGAGGGTATTTACATCCAAATCAGGTGAATGGTGTAGGAATTACAACACATTGATTGTTTAATTTCAAATCCACTGTGGTGGTGTACAGAGCCAACATGATAAAAAATGTGTCAATGTCCAAATATTTATGGACCCAACTGTATCTACTCCACTGTTGTCCAAAAACTATTAAAAGCACATCACTGAGCCTCACTGTTGCACTCGCTGACATGTTCCTTCATTACCATGAACACACACACACACTTTATGTTATTTGCATTCAATCCTACACACACCGTCCTGCTGCCACAAATACTCACTAGAGCACCAAATGTGTGTAATTCCACCGCTGAAAATAGTCTCCTTCAAATACACTATTTACTGGTGTTTGTTTGATTTAAAAACTACAGTGACCAGCTGCTTTAGAAAATGACTTGGACCGGACTAACACATTGAGTTGTTGGCAATAAGAAAAGCACAGAATTTCATCAGCCTTATCCTTTGTATTATGGCAATAAATATAATGTAATATAATAATATACATCTTCAAGAAAATTCAGTTTAAGTGAGGTAAACAGGTCTACACATTGGAAAAGTATTACAGTGAAGGTTAAATAAATGCAGGAGAGGGACCTTCCCCAAACTGTGGCCACACATTTGGTGGCACACCATCAAGGAGCCACATTCTTTGGAAAGCAAGCAAGGTCATAGTTTCTCAGTGCATAATGATTCATCATCCTCTTTCTTTTAATAATCCTCTTTCATTTTGACCCTTGTTGTTTCCCCCAGCCTAACGTTCGTGTCTGTCTGCCTGTGCCTCTGTACCACTGCTTCGGTTCTGTGGGTGGTACGCTGTGTATGGCCTTGCATGGAGCCTCCTTGGTCTTTCCCTCTGCTGGGTATGATGGAAAGGCCAATTTAGCAGCTATGGAGAGTGAAAGGTAATGTCTGAAATGACCAGGTCCATACATGTAGTCTTGAGTATAAAAAAAACTACCAAACCAGTACAGTACAAGAGAAAGATGTTTGAGCTTAAATGTCCTGTAACGAAGGATTTAATGTGTTTAGAATATAATTCCCATTCATTCTTGAAGTTGCTGTGCTGACCGGTTTTCAAACATCACAGACTTTCTAGGCTTACATGATGGAATAATACTATATATAGATAGATGTATATAGATATAGATAGATGTATATAGATATAGATATCTATAGGATATCTATAGATATCTATATCTATATCTATAGATATCTATAGATATCCTATATCTATAGATATCTATAGATATCCTATATCTATAGATATAGATATCTATAGATATCCTATATCTATAGATATAGATATCTATAGATATCCTATATCTATAGGATATATATAGATATCTATAGATATAGATATCTATAGATTAAATGTCTATATAAATATCTATAGATAGATATATTTACCTTTTTACCTGATTCTGAGAAAGAGAAATATAAGAAGAATGTAGCGTAGTCCCCACTGACCCCCATCACTATATAAGCACTTAGTATTTGTCCAGCTGTGTTTGTGCTCAGCCAACCAGCTGCTGGCTGTAACTTCGTATCTGCGGGACAGATATGAGAGTGGTATTGATCTTCTCCTCTACAGTAACTCTTGGCAAATTTATTTATCATATCTTGCTTTTAGCTTCTTCTTTTTTTAACTGATGCTTCTTGTTATTGCACTGTCCCTTTTACTGCTGTAACGATGCAAACGTCCCCACTGTGGGACTAATAAAGGATTATCTTTTCCTAAAATAAATTATGTAGCTTTTACAGCAAATTGAAATGGATTAGAAAGAAACCAATCAAAGCGTGTTGGCACATTATGTTCAGTGTCTCCTTAACGGCAGCCAATGTGGATTGGCTGACACATTTTCATATTCTTTGAAACGGTCTACCTGCTGATGCAGCGCTGAGCCGTCAATTTGCAAAGTCGTCTAGTGTTGCTTTAATTTTTACTTTTCGATTTAAGAGCTTCAAAGAAATGTTTTTTTTTTCAGTTTGAAATAAAAACAATGATGTTTTTCCTGTGAAGATGCTTTCTGTTCGTTTGTCTATTTTCCCTCACAGGTGCACATTCATCTACGGCACCCCCACCATGTATGTTGATATGATTAACCAGCCGGACTTGGCTAAATATGACTTGTCATCAGTTGAGAGAGGTATGAAAAAGACTGATATTCAGTTTACCCAAAGAAATAACCATTCAAAGGATTTAATACCTTTTCTTTCCTGCCCATATTTTGTTTTTGTCTGAAAATATTTACATAATCTGCGGTTCACATATTACATGCTCTTCTATTGTTTTGTTGTTATGCAGGCATCATGGCTGGCTCACCTTGTCCTCCAGAACTTGTGAAAAAGGTCATTTCCGTGATGGGCGTCAAGGGAATAACAGTGAGTCAATCTTACAAATACAACTATTACAAATACTAGTGTTTTTGAAGTTGTTATTATAGATTATATATAAATCCACTGCATCTCACCAAACAACTGTGATCAAAAATTCTGTTTTAGTTTACAGTTCAGCTTTCACACACCAGGGGGAGACACACCCTTAGAGAAACTTCCATTAGCGAATATACAGGAAGTCCTGTTGGAGATCCAACATCAGGCATCTTGTAAAAAAAAAAAAATAAATTATGTATTTAAGACAAAAACAAGGCTTGATTTTGTAAAAGGTTTATTGGATGTGAGCCCTCCCAAAAGATATTGAATATACATTAGATATGCATAAAAGCAACAGTCAGTAACATATTGTTGGTGTACAAGACATTCTTTACTTTTTCATACACTTTAAATCAGGGAAATGTTGAGAAAATGTCAAGTAGGTTAAAAAGATTTTGCATTAAAGTAAAGACAAAATAACACAATGTGGTTAAGAGTGGTATCAATCTTATCTAACTCTCTGTAAGAAAGTGAATAAACGTATTTCCCAAAAAGTCTGAACATTTTAATTTAGGCTCATCCGGTTTGAGTTTACATTATTTTCATGCTATCAATAAATTGAAACTTAGAGAGCATTGTCCTCACACATTCAGATGTTCTTGTATTCCCTGTTTATCCTGTTCCCTCCTGAAGGCGCCAGGAAAAGACACCACATTTGTCCTCAATGCTTTTTGTGGCCTTCACTTACTCAAATGCATCATTTTATTTTGGTGGTTACCTGAATGTTGCACATTTCCACTACATACTTTTGTCTCCATCTTTGATATAAATGAGGGAAAATTAATTTAAAGTTACGTCTCAGGTCCATGAAGCGCTTCATGTGTTTGGGTGTGAGAGAGACGGACGGAGAGCAAGTGTATCTATGAATGTGTGTGTCTGTGTTTACACCAGTGACAATATTTGGCAGATGAATAGATGGACAGTCTAGAATGAGTCAGCATTGCTTTTTGTTGCATTTGTAGCCAGTCACCTGGACAGGCTCCTCCTCAGAGTCTCCTGTGGAAAAGACACAAAATGAGCAGCCAACTTAAACAGAGACCCCATGAGTTGGTCCCGGTTTACTGGACCCAAGGGCCAACATGGAAAAGTTAAGACTGGGACAGAGGGGTGGACAGAGTTCCGTGGTTAGAGAGAGGGCGAGAGAAGTGAAAAACAAGATCTTGTGAAGCCAACTGTGGGCCACTCCAAAACCAACTTCATGTGGTAGCGTCTGACTCCAATGTCGCATTATACAGAATTCCAGCTGAAAACCTTCACACAAACCATCTCAGCAGCGACGTGATTTTCGACCTAAGAGAGGACAAGGCTGCACCTCCCGGTATTTGCAAAACTAGTGAAACTGAAATTTCACTGAAATAAATCTTTGTGAGCAGAGTAAACTGGGAAACCAAAGCAGCTGCAGGAGACCGACTTGGTGTCTTCCGCTGTAGGTTTATTGGAGCTTGTCCAAGGAGAACAGGATGAGAAATGCAGTAGGACTACAGAGATGTAGTCACAGTGCCACCATCTATTCTATAGCTCCGGCTTTCTCTCAGGGTGTTTATCTTGCGCTGGATGCACTATACTAGATGTACCAAATACAGCCATTCTCAGCCAGTCTATGCAGGTGGCATGATGTGCATTGGACCATAAATATGGAAACATGTTTACCTAATGTAGAGATGTGTCACATTGAGGGCTCCGCAGCACATAGATGACACATTCTAGAAGATACTGCGGCTGATTTTAAGGCAAAGTGCAACATATCTTGACTCCCAATAGAGACGAATAGAGAGCCTGGTTCTCTCTGAAGGTTTAAAAAAAAAAATCCACCTCCCAACACCTCTAGAGCTTACTAATGTTCATGTTCTGTCTCTGCTGCTAGCCAATAGATATTCCAGCTCAAAACTCCTGATGAAACCACGAGTAGTATTCTGCACTTTGGGTTTTGTGCAGATCAAACAAACAAGACATTATGTCTTAGTGAGCTGCAGAGGTGGTGGCGGGTGGATTTTGTCACCTTTTGACTGGTATTTCTAATCTTTATGCTAAAATAATTTTCTACTGGCTGAAGCTTCATATTTACCGCACATCATTGTCGATTTCATTTCTTTTATTTTCTTGATTTAATCGAATAGTTGTTTTGTCTATAAAATGTCAGAAAATGGTGAAATGTCGACGAGTCTTTCCCAAAGATGACGTCCTCAAATGTCTTTTGTCCACAACTCAAAGATATTCAGTTTACTGTCATAGAAAAGTACAGAAACCAATGAAATGTATTGAATCAGATACTTAGATTACTGAAACCGATTAATCGATTATTAAAATAGTTGGCGATTCATTTGATAGTTGACAACTAATCAACAGGCATATTTCCCAAATATTGACCTTTTTATGTTATTGTGTATTTTATTCAGGCCAGTTTGTGAGACCTGGAAGAGATTATGTAGAAATGTTTTTTTCAGTTACCTTTACAGCTGCGACTGACGTGTGCCCTTTTTGGCTCTCTTTGCCTTGACTCTGCAGCCACTGAAGGCGGCGCTGTCTCTCACTTGCTTTCCTTTCTGCTGAGGTGGAGATGCACACACGGCGTCTGGGCGATTGCGACTAGAGTCCATCCACCTGCAGGGAGAAACCGGAAGATAAGGAGCAGAGAATTTGGTCTTGTGCAACCTAAAGGCTTTGTTGAAGTCGTTTTCAGCTTCATCTCTTACCTGCGCAACGGAGCTAGCTGGCACGTGCAGCTCCACGGGTTGTTGGTGAGGGTGAGGTTAGTGATGGTGATGGTGCTAAAATCGAGGCTTTTGGGAAGGAACTTTAGCTTATTGTTGTCCAAGTTCAGTGACTTGACTGCCGTCACACCAGTGAACGCACCATCAGAGAACTAGAAAAAGAAAGAGCCGTGCATGAAAAGTTGTTATCTCCACCAGGCCTGTGGGGAGATAATGTGGTCGGTAGGTCTGTCTTGTCTTGTCTTGTCTTGTCTTGTCTTGTCTTGTCTGAGCCATGAAGCAGTCTACTAAATGATTAATCTTTTATTTTTTTTTGGTGAATGGCTGCATTTTTGTAGAGCTTTTGTGTCATACACACACACACACACACACACACACACACACACACACACACACACA
>CALSBV010011050.1:1298314-1310786 GCA_943590825.1 Bovichtus diacanthus | reverse complement strand
ACACACACACACACACACACACACACACACACACACACACACACACACCAATGGCAGTGAGCTACCATGCAAGGTCCTGGCTTGGCCATCGGGAGCAGTTTGGGGTTCAGTATTTCACCCAAGGACACACTCAAAGAATCCTTATTGGGAAGAATTTACATGAATCAATGCAAATCTCCCTGAAAGTATTGTAGTTCTACGCTCATAGTGCATACAGTGTTGATAAAAACACTGTTCACACCCCGGCATGCTGCACAGCGACCAACAGCCATCCTTGTGTCTGTCAGACGGATCCGGAGCGAGGGAATCTCTCCAGTGTTTCTCTGGCATGAAAGCCTCCTCTCATCCTTCCTTCTACACCAGCTCTTATGTAAACACCGACAGTTACTGCCCTCCTGTTTTCCCTGCCTCCACTTCATAAGCATCTGAGACTGCGAGGGTGCTAAAAGCTTCAGAGAGGTGCGAGGTGAACCGATCTACGCTGTGTCAAGTTTTGTGGTGGAAGAAGGCGGATGAGCGAGAGGAGCTGATCTTTTGAAGGGTTGTTTTATGCGAGTCTGGAGGAGATGAGGCTGTTTGGAAATTTCCACTGTGGAGCGTCAAGCAGCCGCCGGTCTGGTATTTTGCAGCAATGGAAGATGGATGACTTCCAGCATGGCCGAGGTGTTTTCGCTCTCTGTCGTCTCCGTCTTTGCCAGGAAGGCTTGCAAAGGGCCCAATTGTCCATTGAACTGGGGCGATGGCAAGCTAAAAATACTCCTCTTCATGCACTGTGGAACACCCGGCCTCTATTTACCTGTCTCCTCTCACCCCTCCTGACCTGTTTACAAGACCCTCCCGCTGAAAGCAGAAAACACACCTTGCTGAAAATAACACTTGTGTAATAATTAGACTCGGACATGCTTGGCCGAGGTCCAGCAAACAAAAACACTCTAAAAATACCTTCATTTGGCTGGAAAATGGTTTAATCTCGCGGCACTCTCCGTCTCTTGCTGCTTCCACCTGGCTCTCTCACAGTCCCAGCGTGAGAAGGTTGTTATTTTACTCCGTACTGTGGCACAGGTACACTCAAATATTGTATTAACCTCAAGTATGAAGCAAATGTGCACTCGGGAATGTCTGAGAAGTAGTGTGGTATAGCATAGAGCTCGTACTGTATACGTTCATAGTGAAGCTGTGTAAGATGTGGAGGAACAGATGGGTGTTTTACAGACTTTCTGATATCTGAACATCGTTCCATGATGAAGATTAAAACCATGGATTACGGTCAAATTTGAGCATGTAGCTGGCAGGACTTTAGAAATTATGACTATGGACTTATTGTCTAAAACAAGGAGGTTACGTTTTTTGCCTCGGTTTGTTGGTTCGTCCGTTTGTCTGTCAGCAGGATTACGGATAAACTACTGTCCCGATTTTTCATGAAATTTGGTGAATGTGTGTCTCATGGGCCAAGGAAGAACCCATTAAATGTTGTAGCGCATCCGAATCACGAGGCGGATACACACATTAATTATAACTTAACAGCCCTGGCAATCTCCAAGTGCCGTTTTATATACTTTGTGAAAAAATGGCTCTTGGCTACAGACAAGGGGGCGTGGACCATTGGCAAGCCCATACATGTAAATATGCTGATGAAATATAAAGTCGAGACAGATTTGCCAGACCAAGACAAACAAAAATGTGAAGACAAGACACACAGTATAGTAAAAGGGCCTTTTTATGAGAAACTGATTTTAAAAAAACTTTGAATGCTGAGGATCAAAATCACTTGCAATGAATTGTTTTTGGGAGATTTCACTTGAACTCTGCATCTGAAAACACTACATGTATATTTCCAACAGTTAGCTCTCGGTCCTTTGCATGACTCTACTTTTCCTTTCTATCCGAAATATAGTACATGTACATTTTTACAATATTTTTGACAGGTTATGAGGAGCACTTGATCTATCTTACCTTGCAGTTATTTTTCCCCTTTATTTTAATGGAGTTTCAAATAGTAGATCCCTTTTACATTATAAGCCAAAAACTATTTTCACTTTCACTGCTTTTAATGTTACAGTTGAATAGGGTAAACATTTTAACTGATATATATCACCATGAAACTTCTCCCGTTGTTTACACTTGTATTAAGACAATTATTGCACTGTTTAAATATATTATATAAATATAATATAAATATTTTTTTACGAATAAAATGTTATAAATCCGGCTATGAATGATTTATGAACAAACCCCTCAGTAAAAACCTTCAGAATATAGAAAGGAATACAACTGGAAGGTTTGGTGTATGTAAGTGCTACTGAAGTGGCAATTTCTGGCTCATAGTGTGAGAGAAAAAATATTTTTGAGAAAACGGCCTTTAAAGATATACAGGTAAAATTCCATACATTTTCCAAGACACTAGAGGTGATTAGGGTAAAACTAAACTACTAACTAATAGACATCACCATGGAACTACCCCAGTTGATTATTTACTTTAAGAGAGTAATTTTTTGTATTACAAGTCTTCTGAAATGTTATGTTTAAATATACAAATGTGGCATTATCTAATGCCAACTTTTGGTGAATAGAGGAGAAATCTACCCACACAAATGGACAGAGTTAGTAAAGTAAACACCTAAATGTGTATTCTGGATGTTTTCTTTCCACTAGGCTGATAGAAAAAAATTTTATTGAAGCAAAAAGAACTCAAAATTGACACATTAAAATAAAAAACAATGTTTTTGCCTGTACTGTCGGTAGTAAATACCCAGTAAAACCATAGACTGACCTTCTCCAGACCCATGTTGTCCAGGTATAGTTTCTCCATGTAGCGCCCAAAGCTCTGGAAGGCGACGTCTGGGATGGTCCTCATGGGGTTCTTCCCCAGCGCAAGTTCCTCCACCACTCGCAGTTTGCTCATCGCTGCAATGGGATAGGTGGACATCTTGTTCCTGTCCAGGTGAAGTATAGCGAGGTTCTCCACGTCGTCCAGAGAACCCGGCTGCAGGGTCGTCAGCTCGTTCCCGCTCATGTGCAGCCAGCGCAAGTCTTTGGCGCCTGCAAAAGTCCCCGTCCGCAGTTCCCGGAGCTTGTTGTCGTTGAGCTGCAGGATGAAGAGGTTGATCATGGGGGAGAAGCTGCCCTTGGCGAGGTCACTGATCTGGTTCCCATCTAGGTAGAGGTAGGTGAGCTCGGTCAGGTCATCAAAGGCGCCGGGCTTGAGGCTGTTGATGTCGTTGTTGGACAGGTAGAGGTAGATGAGCTTCTTCAGCCCCTTGAAGGCCTGGGACCCGATCTCTCGGAGCTGGCAGTGCTGCATGTGCAGAGAGATGAGTCCCTTGCTTTCACTGAAGGCGCCTGTGGGTATGCTGCCCAGGTTGTTCCTCTGTAGGTTCAGCAGACGGGTGACCTCCGACACCCGGGGGATCTTCTTCAGCCCGACGCTGTCGCAGATGACGTGCTGAAGGTCACCATGGCAGTGGCACAGGCTGGGGCACTGCCCTGGGGCTCCCTGCACCGCGGGGCCCAGGACCAGGAGGCATGTCCCCAGCAACAACCAGCTCACACAACGCATGCTGACGAGCTTGCTGACTTGGTTAGTGTCTTCCAGTCTTTTAGCCGAAGAAGTACCAGCAGAAAGGTCCGGTGGAAAGCCTCCGAGAGAAGATCTCTACAGAACAAAAGTTGAGCTGAAGTGTGTTTGTGTTGAGCGACAAACAGACGGAGAGAGAGAAGGAGTGAAAAGGTGAGCGACTGAGAGAAGGTGGGCGATGCACTTTGAGAGGAGGACGGCCGGTAAACAGAGCACACAGCACTATTTATAACATTTACTTGAGGAAAAAAAATGAGGAGGGCTTGCCAGAGTGTTGGAGTGAGAGGTTTGCGAGAGGAAATCAAGTGTCTGTGAGAATTTAACCCTGAATGAGCAAGAAGACGACTCGGGACACTTTGTCTCTCCCTTTGCTGCAGTTTTGCAGAACATGAAGGAAGGACTTTCATTCAGACATCATTCTGCTGGATGCACATGATGGGCAGACAAATCATGATAGAAAAGACGTACGCTCTCTACTAGTGTTGTCAAAAATAGAGATTTTTTTCAATACATGAATATTTGAAATTGTTTAAATAGTTATACTATCAATGTATCGCGACCAGAAGTGCTTTCTCTCTCTTCTCTCCGACACAGTTAGGCTGGTGTTCCTTACAAAAAAAAAAAAATGTAGATGTTACAAAGAAACTTTAGTGTAAGCCTATGAGAATAGTAATTGCCTCAATTATATTTTTTATTATTTAAAAAAAAATGTTTTACTTGAAAATACAGCAAGAATGCACAGTTTTGTTTTTCACTTGCATTTTATCACTTATTGAAAGTGTGACGATCTCAGAGGCTTTTGAACATGTGCACTACCTCCCCGAAGAATATTGTTTTCATTAATGTAAAAAAGTTGTAATTATTGTTAATGATCACTACAGTCATTCAGATGTTCTCTGCTTCTGTAGCTGAGAAAAAGAAAATTGGTCATCATGTTACAGCCTAGTTATATTCATCTTTTATTCAAAATCTAAAATATTGTGACCTCCAATTAAAAAGGTATTGAATATCGATGTTTTTCAGGGTATTGTATGGAGGTTATAAATTCCAGGATCGTGACCACACTACTCTCTTCTAGTTTTAGTTTACAGGTGAATGTTTAACAACGTGGCAGGTCAGGTTCTGCTGCCAGACTTCTCTATTGTTTTTCAGTCTGCGGTAGCAGGAAAAGGAGCCACTCCTGTGCAGCTGCTTTATAACCTATAATAGTCTCCAGATGGTTGGCAAGAAGTGAGGTGCTGTTTCAGGTCCTAACAATTGCAAAAAGATACTTGCAAAGGAAAGTTTTCGATGTCCCTTTACATTCCTGTGTGCATTCCTTCTTTTGAAATGGAGTGTGGTATTATGTAATGGTCTTTCAGTCCAACCTGTGAGTACTTAAAGGAATACTTCACAACTAAAATGACCATTTGCGTATCAATGACTCAGCCCGTGTTATCTTGAATTCCTGAAGAAAAACGTTGTTTTTCTGGCGTGCCCTGCACGGTGAGCGAAGAATCCAAAAAAAAATTGAGAAAAGTCTTGATGAATTGAAGTAAATGGGGGGGGGGGGCACAAAAAACTGCAAAACCATGTGAACACAGTAGAATCCAAGTCTCATTTATCCAGTTGGATGATCACTGCTTCCCAAACGCATTTTTACTAAAACCTTCCTATTTAAAACACTTTTACACAAACAGTCTCACACTTGCACAGGCACGTAGACTCAAACGTATGCTTTCATATTGTGCTGTTGTTAAACGCGGCCCCGATTTTTACTTCAATTCATCAAGACTTTTCTCAGTTTTCAAATTCTTCGCTCACTGTGGAGGCATGTGAGGAAAAATCATGTTTTCTGCAGGAATTTAAGGTAACACAGGGTGAGTAAATGATCATTTCAGGGGTGAAGTATTCCTTTTTGAAGGCGACCGTGGATCTCGGTTATTATTTAAAGTCTGTGAAAAAAGATGAACTTGAGCCACAGCCAGTCAGGCTCTGGTCAGTTTGGCTTCAGGTGGCTGCATTTATAAGATGGATGGACCCACACAGGATAAATGGAATCTAGAGTTTACTTAACAAATCTAACATTTTATTGGGAATATCGTCTCCTCACTGATTTTCCAGGTATAGTTCTCTCATTCTAAAATGCTCTGCAGGTCCTGTTTGTCTACCAGTCTTTAACCTTTCTCCCTAAATCTGCACCTGTGAGCACAATAACACATCTCTCTCCTCTTCATAGATTTCTATTCATAGATAAATATTGTGGCGGACAAGTAGAAAGTCTCCCAAAACAGGAATATTTAAGTAAAGTTGATAGATAAGTGTACTCTTTTTAGACATTTTATATATCAATTTAAGTCATACTTATTCAGGCCTGCATTTAGTTAATGTAGTAGGTTTTTATGTTTTTCTACTATGTTAAGTACTTTTATTTCTCTGCCTTTTCATTGGATCTTTTATTCTATTTTTATTTTTTCTTTTGTTTTTTTAACGCCTTGCTGTAAAGCCCTTTTGAGGTGCATTTTATGTATAATAGGTGCTTTTCAAATAAAGTAGTTGTTTATATTATTATTCTTACATCCTCCTCTCTGCTCTGTTTGTGTGATTGGCAGGTTGCATACGGCACCACAGAGAACAGCCCCGTGACGTTCTGCGCCTCCCCGAAAGACAACCTGGAGAGGAAGACTGAGACCACTGGCTACATCATGGACCACCTGGAGGTACTTCAACAGACAGCAGGCACCAATATATTATTCCATGAACTGTCAACTATATGTAACCTGCATCACCGTCGTTTGTGTCAAAAAGAGGGGAATACATTTGTATCCACAAAACTTGTGATGTGGAAGTCAGACTGAATATGATGTGAGAATGTTTTTCCAAAATCACTTCATACACTCACATACACATACACATACACATACACATACAGTCACTTGAGCAGTGGTGGAAATGACTAAGTACATTTATGTACACTACAATTTTGAGGTACTTTAACCTGAGTATTTCCACATCATGCTACCTCTACTCCACTACATTATAAGACTTATAAAGATATATTCTACTTCTTTCCTCACCACATTTATCTGACAGCTTTAGTTACTTTGAGAATTACTTTACAGATTAAGATTTTACAAACGAAGCATATGATACATTTACAATATATGACACTGTGCTGAAGATAAAACTCTCCAACACTATATAAAGTAGGCGTGCGTGAATGAATAAATAACTAATATAAAATTGACTGCTCTACAGGCTAAAATTGTGGACCATACAACAGGAGTGGTGGTGCCTCTGGGGATGTCGGGGGAGATAATGGTCAGAGGCTACTGTGTGATGTTGGAGTACTGGGAGGACAAAGAGAAAACAGAGGCTTGCATCACTAAAGATGGGTTTTACAAAACTGGGTGAGTGGAAGCTGCCATGTACTGCATATCTCTTTTTGTATTTATACTGCACAAAGCGTCACACAGTATCAAACTTTATTTTGAAAGCAGCACTGATGCAACAGAAAAAACGGCACATGCGATCTGAAAGTGTCATTAAAAAAGAGATGTGTAAATATGAAGTTTTTTTTCTGTTAAGACAACCACAGGAACATATTTGAAACACAATTCTTATTATTATTACTGTTTTTCAGTCCAGTTGCTGATGTTTGTGTGTTTTTCTGCAGAGACATTGGCAGCATGGATGCGTACAGCTACTGCAAAATCGAGGGCAGGATTAAAGACATGATCATCCGAGGAGGAGAGAACATTTACCCGGCGGAGATCGAACAGTTCCTGCACACACACCCTAAAGTCAAGGAGGCACAGGTGATCAACAAATGGCATGACAAACATTTTATATAGTTATGGATGTGGTGAAAGAGAAGGATCTTCACACTTTTGTATTTATTGTTAAAGGCCCTTATTTGCCCTAATAAGGGTCTATGATGTATATTAAAAACTGTATAGTCAACTACAACACTTCATACATTTTCCATCCATCCATCTTCCATCCATCTTCAACCGCTTATCCGGGGTCGGGTCGCGGGGGCAACAGCTCCAGCAGGGGGCCCCAAACTTCCTTTTCCCGGGCCACGTTGACCAACTCTGACTGGGGGGCCCCGAGGCGTTCCCAGGCCAGTGTGGAGATATAATCTCTCCACCTCGTCCTGGGTACTTCATACATTTTCCCCAAATAAATAAAAATGTGGGATATTAAGTTCAGTTTAAAAAAATGTGTTCATCACATCAAAGAAAAATTGTGTTTTTGGACTTTTTTTTTCTTTCTTCTACTTATGGAATGTTCAATTGAAAAACAAAAAAGCCATAGTGTGGTCATGTCCTCATAAATATACTTTTTGTTGTGAAATCATTCCTCAGTTCAAAAATGTGTTACTAGACTTGGATGCTGGATTGTCTCTGTGCGGAGTTTGTTTTCACATTAATCTCCTGAAGGGAGCTCAGCTTAAATCTGACTTCAACACGTATGAGCAGCATTTTGTCCCATAGTTTTGAGCTAATTATATATACCGTAATTTCCGGACTATAAGCCGCTACTTTTTTCCCACACTTTGAACCTCGCGGTTTATACAATGACGCGGCTAATTTATGGATTTTTCCCGCTTTCACAAGCTTCATGTCGCCAAAAAACTGAGCACCGTCACATAATGTGACGTAAATCGAGCGCACTCAAACTTCCCATTCATTACGGTAATTAACTTTTTTACGAAATTTCTCGGTGTTTCATTCAGTGTACCAAATGAACCTCTAAAAACATTATGCCAACCTTCAATTGCATTATTAGTTCTTGGAATGTCTTCAGCAGCGGACATTATGAACAGCGGACATTATGAACAGCGGACATTTTAAACAGCGGACATTATGAATGGTCACGATTCTGATTACGGTCATGTTGTCACCCTCATCATGGCAAAGACAGGAGAAAGGCATATGATGCAGCTTTCAAGTTGAAGGCGTTTAAAAGCCTATTTATTTTTGTTCCAAGCCGTGTTTCGTTAAAGCCTGTGTGAAGTTCATTTGTTTCAATGTACCGGTAGACACCTGCGGCTTATAGACATGTGCGGCTTTTTTATGTACAAAATACATATTTTTTAAAAATTCAGTGGGTGCGGCTTACATTCAGATGCGCTGAATAGTCCGGAAATTACGGTAATTTGATATTTCAATGTAATATGTAACTTACATATTTACTGACTTACCAGGTCACATAAACTGACAATGGACTTCAGTAGGAGGCATCCTGTGTCCACCTACAACATTTGTATGTTTTTAATGAGAGAAGGAGATGTCATTTCAGTACCAGACCAAATTATTATTCGAAGAAGTGTATTTTCATGTCTTGAAATGTGTCTCGATTAAATCTTTATGTTTCTGTACACTGTAGGAGTTGCATCAGAAACCATACTTGCTTCCTCTTGCTGCAGAGCAACATGTTTATTTAGTTTTTTGTCACCAGGTGGTTGGCATTGAGGATTCCCGTATGGGTGAAGAAGTCTGCGCCTGTATCAAACTGGTAGACGGAGAGCTCTGCACTGCAGAAGAAATCAAAGCTTTCTGCAAAGGACAGGTGAGGCCTAGTTCCCTTTTTTAATATTGTATAATGAGATGGAATTATGTAACCCTTGTGCCTCACTAGGGATTTTGCCTTTTAAAATTTTCCGATCATTTTCGCTGTGTTGGTGCGTGTGGCATTTTGGAAGTTCAACCTCAGCTCCTATAATAACTCTATAATAAACTATGTAGCGATACTCAGACACTCATCGACAAAAATGTCCCCATTGAAACCACAATTAGTGATCCCACGGCCATTGCAGCATAAAATTATGCACTTTATTACACCAGGCTTTAAATCTAGAGCCCTGGCTTCAGAATTGTTATGTTTTCTACCTGATTGAGCCATTTTCTCATGTTTGCACTCTGGGGAAATTACACATTATTTTTACTGGTTTCTTGCCCCCCCCCCCCCCCCCCCCACCCCAAAAAAAATCCTTGACATGCCTCAGACTGTGTAAAAATGTCCCCTAGCAGTTAGTATACAGAAAATAATAACGTTTTGTTTTTTTAGGTTTTTTTTGTGGCTCAATGTTGGTTATGATCAGGACTGAAGATGGTTAAAAGGTTGAACTCTGTGAAAGTGGAACATAATATTAATATATATAATACATGTATAGCAGTTGTAGGATGGGGACATTGTTGTTCTCTGAGGACATCAGAGAAACTTGATGCACAAGGGTTAATAATTTATCTTCCTGTCAAACAATTTGAGCGACTCTGCTTCATCTGCTCCTTTCAGATCGCTCACTTCAAGATTCCTCGCTACATACTTTTTGTGACCAGCTACCCACTCACCTATACTGGAAAGGTAAGAGCTCATATATATTCCTATAAATGACAGACAAACAAAGTTTACTTTTCCAGAATAAGAAACCGATAGTCTGTGATAAATTAGACAAAGTCCTACACGAGAACACCAACTGCCCTCTGGTTCTTGTTTCTCTCCTGGGATGCAGTTAGAAATAATTTGCTGTAGTCATTGTGTTTGAACAGGCCTGCCCCTGAACGCCCCCAGACAGGAGGGAAAGGGAGCTATTAGCTCGTCTGCACGCACACTGTGTCCTGTTAGATGAACCCAGAAGGGCGGCGGACCTCGTCCCAAAGCAGTGTATCTGATAAAACCAGCTCCTCGTCTAAGAGTTAACGTTTCTTTATTTAGAATCAACTCGATGTTAACAGTGATGTCCAGAGAGTCCTGGGTACCAAACATCAACACAAGCCTGTAGACTAGTTTTCTAGTTAATAGACTACCTGATGCCAGATAAGAGACACCATAACACTGCAGAAGATGTCATTTCAGCTGGCTTGCCAGAAATCCGTCCGAGAGCCAGATTATTGATCTTTCAGCCAAATAACTGCAAGTCGTGACCTCCGTCAAACTGCACCTCAAACGACAACTGATCTGGCAGAAATTCAGGCTTTTAAAAATCGTTTCCTTCAGCGCCGTGTCCAAGCTTTCCTGGCTTGGGTGGCCCAAGTGGGACTCTGATTTATGCAGTGGGGGCACGAAACGAGCAACGCAAATGTGTCGGAATAGCATTAATTCAGCTTTCTGTCTCTCACCATGACAGTATTTCTTTATACAAAAGATCAGCAAACTGTGTTGAAGCTTTCAGCAATTTCAACTGTGCAACTTTCTATCTGGCTGACGAAGGTCTCTCTTAGATCTAAACATGCCACAGTTGCAATGACTGGGAGCTTTTAATACAGAATGCAGTCCCGGTCATTTGCAACATTACAATGACCAGAGATGCTAAAGCAATATCCACAAAGGTAAAAACAAAAGTAAAGAAAAAAAAACAGTCGCTTTACTCCGTCTCACGGTGTTTATGGCCCCTATCCCTGATGGTTTAGGAACAGCTGTTTATTTTCAAAAGTCTTGTTTTTATAATGTTCAAATTGTTACCTCCAGTTGCAGTTTTCTCCTTCAGTACAACTTGCAACACATTATTCTGTCTGTTCTTTCAGATCCAGAAGAACAAACTACAAGAGGTGGCTGAGCAGCAGCTTGGACTGAAGGAGAAATGAGGTGTTCGTGTAGCTCGTGTCTAAAGAGAATTCAATTACTGAACATTGTGTCCCACAATGGCCAGTTACACACCCAGTCATCAGAACATCTGAAATAAAGCCAGGTTCTGCAACAAACTGTTAGTATAGTCATATTCTGCATGTTTCTTCAAAGAAGTATTATAGTACAGTTATAGTATGTTAATAAAAATGTAAGTGTAAAAAAAAAATAAAAATGAAGTGTCCTAAAAAGTCATAGTATAATATGCAAATTAAGTCATGAAAAATGTAATGATTTTTTTTTTTTTTTACAAATAGTGTTAGAAAAGTCAGTATAGTATGTCATAATATAGAATATATATATATCTAACACATTGTTGTTTTAGCAGCAGACTTATCCTTCAACATCCTCCAGAAATGTGAACATACAGTACTGAAGATCAGCACAGAACTTGTAAGTTTTTTTTTTTTTAATTCTGCGAAAAGTTATTAAAATATTTTTACACCAACTTTAAATAAACTTTGTACCACATTAATAGATCTGGCGTGGGTATTTCTCTTTTTACGGGAAGAATAAAGGTATTTTGTATTGATCTCAGTGGCAGGTGCTCACCTCTTAAGCCCCTGACACACAGACACGCAGACACACACACACACAGAAAATGAGACCTTTGCGGCATTTAAAATTAACGAGTATCACAGACACACACACAAAGCTGTAAAGAATTTCCTCTGGAGTCTGATCGGGCTACATGTGCAGTCCAACTGACGCTGGGCTGCAGGATCGGATGTCGTCGTCTGTCTAGACGTGAAGGACTCAGCCCAGAAATAGCTCTTAGGAGCCCAGAAGAAAACAAACAGCGCTCCTGGCTCTTCAGAATGAACCTCAAGGTTTATTTTTGCATTTTTTATTACATATTTTTGGGTTTGGAATCAATGTTTCAGGACATGATATTCTTACAGAGAGCACCAAGTGCAAGAGTCAAGCTTTAATATGCTTCAGCATCCGCCCCGCGTCTTAGGAAATCACTTCAGAGCCAAAGGAATGTACATTTCTGGGGGAAATTAGGTACCGATATCGATCCTACAGTCAGTGAACCTGATTTTACAAGTGAGATTTGGTCACCTCTCTCTGTACACTTTATACACACAGTTTGTAAGTAAACAAAATTCAATTGTTCACATACTGTTTTCATGCCATTAGCAATCAAATGTATTAATCTCTCACAAACCAGCCCTGAACTTTGACAAACTAGCCAGTCTCCCTCATGTGGAGAGAAAGGGCACTACACCTAAAAGGGGTGTGTGTGTGTGTGTGTGTGTGTGTGTGTGTGTGTGTGTGTGTGTG
>CALSBV010011050.1:1254436-1268637 GCA_943590825.1 Bovichtus diacanthus | reverse complement strand
ACACACACACACACACACACACACACACACACACACACACACACAGAGATGATGAAAAAAAAATTGAAAATGTCCAATTATTCCTACAGTTAAAGTATAAGGCCAGACAATACAAGATGAATTTGTTGTTGGTTTAGGTCTTTCAACTTGAGTTGTTGACTAAATAAAAATAGAATAATGTCCGCCTTATCCTTTAAGTTAATGCTGCTTAACTTTAGAGAAAGAGAAAGATCCACGATAGGAGCCAGTTTATGTACCTTTCCTTGTACTTGAGGGAGAGGGCTCTCCAGAAGTCAATTTCCTCGTCTTTTGAGGAGAATTTTGGTGTCATATCCGTTTCCATGGCAAACAAATCTGGAGAGGAAGGAATAAGAAAACAAAGTGATCACAATGAGATAAAAAGGAGAGTTTATTACACAAAAACATCGAATCTGTTGAGACAAGTTTAGAAACTGAATCAAACTTTCACTCATTTCTTCAGATCCCTTATAGCCTGAAATCTTAAACCATAGAAAAAGAGACACAAGTGAGAAACAGAAGTACAAAAAAATGATTTAAACCACAGCTGGAATTTCATCATCAAAAGAGCTCTCTGCAGACTCCCAGAAACCCTGAGGAGTTCCCTTCACAGAGAACCAAACTCTGCTCTCCAGAGTTTGAAGAAAACAGCATTTTGGATTGATTAATGGCCTTCCATCAAATACATCCTAGACTGGCATAAAATAACAGCCTACTGACATTATACATCACTACAAATCTGTGACTTGGTTAAAAATGCACGTACGTGCTTGATCAGCCTAGAGTTACTAAAGTAAATCCCAGATTTAAAAAATGTAAAACAATTCCCAGAGTTCACTTTGTGGCCAGGAGCCTCATGCATCACAATGACTTAGAATTAGAGTGGAAACTACAATTTAAGCCCTGAACACCAAACGAGCAGCAGCAGATGGAAACACGACCAAAACCAAACGGAGGAAATAAAACATTTTAGGAAAGACGTTACATTTTTTAGTCCATATTAAAATCAATCCTTCCGACTGTAATAGGCTACAGATAAAGAGAAGCTCAGGACAGACAATGTTGGACAATACGTTTGTTCAGGACAAAGTCCTTTTGTCTCGTCTTTCAAACAGGTTTGCTTTCTATTTTGTGTCCCCAGTTGAATTAAAAAGGGAAACAAAATTAATGTTTAACATGTAATTCCCAACAAATAATAACCAGCGGTGGAAAGTAACTCAGTATACTTACTTAAGTACTTGTACTTCACTAGAGTATATTCATAACTTAAGTTACTTTGCAGATTCAGATTAATAATATAAAATATAAAATCAACAAGTACATTATTATGCATTATTACAGGTTAAGAAAAGACTTCATTGATCACTAGGAGAAAATCCACAAGCTACCCAGCAGTATATAAAGTAGTAAAATTATATTATATTATATATTATATAATATAAAATCAGTGGATGCACCAAAGTGCCTTGTGTTAAATAATAGTGACACATTTCCATATGTAAAATGAACCAAGGCATAAAAGTCTAAAAAGCAACTAGGAATTTCAGAATGCACCAAAACACACTGTTATATGTGCGCATGTCCAAAAACTTCAATAAACCTCAATAAGAATGAGGAATAAAAGTTATGGTACGAGAAAGATAAAGGGAACAAGACTTTATTAACCATAAAGTCAGCTTGGCTGCATTTGCAAACACTGACTTCTACTATGTTGCACTACAAAAATCTCATTCTGTGATCCCCTAAATAATTCAGTTTCAGATTATAATCAACCAACAGCCTAGAGGGAGACTCTAATGTTATTATAGTAGAGGGAGATGCAACACAAGCCATTTGGATGGCATCATAAAGTGGGCCTGGTATGCTTCTTAAATAAAAAACTAAAAATTAAAAATTTATATTATGCAAGTGCCTCATTTCTTTTCTCTTTCCTTTTTTTTTTCTTTATCTTTAAATGGGCCTTAATATGTTTCACAAGACTATACATTAAAATCGTAGCCTTATACCCTTGTACCCTATTTTAGACAAACCGATATTAAATCCAAAAGGAGAAATGATCCTGTTGAACACTGACCATAAGGTAATCTAGGTGGCACATTATACCATTTTCAAACAAGAAAAGATAGTTAAATAAATGCAGTGAAAATACCTAACATTGGTATTGAATTATAACATAAAACAGAAATGACATCAAGATTAGCGGCTACAAGCAGAAACATGACGCTGCGCTCAGCTGTTAAATCTGGGTGTGCAAACAAGACGTGAACCGAACAAACGACCAGCTGGAGCCCGACGACATGTTGGTTCTAGTATTTTTAGTGTTACTGGTTTTCCAACAAAGACCAAATACAATCAATTATAATGCATTTATTACCTGAACATCGCCCCAAGCCGTGATGTTTATCAGTCCATTTTGCCCGCTGGTGTGAGCTGCTGAGGCCGAGCGTCTCCTCTGATGTCTGATGATCTGCTGACTCCTCTCAGAGGGGCATTTACAGGAAAGTACACCCTAAATATGAATATTATCTCTTCTGATGTGTGAAGCGCGGGTTTAATGAAAGTGTCAAAAATCCAACTATTGTATTCCGATTTTACAGCTTGGGGAAACAAATGTAGACAGTCACAGTAAAAACCTGTTGAATACCACATTGAAAACAAACCACTTTTAGGGTGGATTTCCTCTGTATTCACCCGCTCTGTTGTGTTCACGAGCTTCCCTGCTGCACACAAACTGCGCGCGACAACGCATTATAACGCCGTTAGTGTGAAGTTAGCACCATCTGCTGGTCATAAACCCTAACAGCGTTTGATATCACTGAATTAAATTTTTATGACGTTACCGACAAAAAAAATGGATTTACAAAATATATGAATAAATGAAGTCTTATCATGCCGTTGTGTTAATTAACATTGTAATATACCAAAGTATTCTCATATTATGTAGGCCATCTGTATGAAGTATCAAAACTATGAGACAGTAAACCATGTTATTTGATTATGATGATGATGATATTATTAGTTCAAAGTTCAAATGTTGATATATTAACTCAAATTTATGAGATAAAAAGTCAAAATCTTACCTTCCAAAGTCAAAATTGTGATAAAGTAATTTAAAATAATGAGATAATTTTTTTATTTTTTTATGTGAAATGTTTATTCATGTTTATTGTATTATTCTTCGGCTGACTCGCCAAATAAAAACCAGCTGCCGCCCATCTACGTGGTCAGTGACGTCAGATATGAAATGACGTGTTGCCCTGGTAACCCCACGGAGCTCCTCCCACAAACACTGGTGCCTTCACAGACAGTCCGAAGCTACACTTGGGGACACAGAGACTCCGAGGAGATGGAGAGCAACACAAGGACCATGTTTGATGTGTTTCACAGGGAAATGAGAGAGGTTTGTGCCGCCTGTCACTTAGCTAGCTAGCCGAGCTACCTGTGGAGTAACAGTGGTTAACGTTATCCGACTGCCCCACAAACGAAGGGGGAAACTTAAAATGAGGTCCGGAAACCACCGCCCACAATCATAGAAGTAGCCATATTGATCACATGAAATTCTTCTTTCAGAAAATATCTTGACGGTGTCCCTAAATATAGCGCGTGACAACTATGGAGGCTGGCATTATAATAAATAAATGACTCTAAAAATAAATAAATGAAGTAATAAATAAATGTAGAAATAAAAGCCTCAATTATCAAATAAATGTGAAATTAGAGTAGATTTTTTTTAATGCCCAGAAATAGAAAATTAAATAAAATGTATTCATTTATTTGACAAATGATAGATTTTTGTATTCATTTATTTTCATATTTAATTAATTCCCATTTTTATTTTATTATATATCTTTCTGTTTACATTTATTACATTATTTTCCACATATGACTCCATATTTGAATTGCAATTTCCAAAAGGATAATATAATGAGTTTAATAGGAAATGCCCTAGCTGAGTTATAATCTGGTAAGTGAACATGCAAGTAATGAGTGTAGAAGATGCTGATTTATAGTCTGAGTGTTGGATGCCATTAAAATAGAGTTTTCAGATTAAACAATTCAACAATTCAGACTAAACAAATCAGAAATGTATTATTTTTCCCTTGAACCCAGCCTCATTAGCACACATCAGTCCTCCTATTATTGGAAGGGACCAGCAAACAGTTTATGACAGCAGCTTTTACCTGAATAGCTTATCATCTGAATGCTGTGTCCTCTGCCATGTGCACTTCCTCCTCCTATTGGCTTTCATTATCTGAAATACAAGGCTGTCCCGTCCTGGGATTGGCATGTCATGTGTTCACCGTGTATATATCTGTAATTGCATCAGAGTGGTTTTATAGCATCTGGGGAACAATAAGTTTCTAGGATATAAGCTTTTATAAACACTGATGGCACGCAGCTCACTAAGGCTTCACTCACTTACTGCTTGGATTGGACAGGAAATGAAAGCAGAGGAAAAGAAAGAGGAGGAAACTGGGACTAGTTTATTTCACCAGTTTATGGCACAGAAGACGGACCTAGAAGAAGATAAGAGGAACTGAAAGTAAAATGTTTTACGATTGAATTCTAAGATCTAAGATAGATAAATGCAAAATACATTAATTCAAACAACTCATTATATATTGAAACACAGCTTTATCTTCCCACCTGTATGCGTGTAATTTGTGACAAAGCACTCTGCAGGTCATTCTGTTGTCGCTCTGCAGCTTTTCTAAGACTGTTCTTCATTGTCTCACCTACAGAGGATCGTGCTACAGCGGCTGATAGTGATTGCTCGGCTCCCCCACGATCTCGCTGACAGGACAGAACTGGGAGGTCAGCCAGTAATTAACTTAGAGCTACCAAGAGCGAGAGCACAATAGCTCAGTGCTTGATAATAACAGGGCATTGCTATTCCACTGACAAGATCCCTTCATTCAAATCAATGAACTTATCACCTTATACCAATGTAATCCTGTTTCCCTTCAGGGGAAGTGAAGGGTGAGGGTAATTGATGTTACAAATGTATTGATCTACGCTATTTGTTAACCGTACAGTACAATATATAGAGAAACATTTATTTTCAAAACTCTTAATATGAGAAAGAATGTGCTGCAGTTGCCATCAGAGCAGTGAAAGGCTCCCTTGTTTCACGTGTTTCACGAGTGTTTATTAGCTTTCACACCTATTTATGTGAATGAGTCTGCAGGGCGTCCTTGTAAAAGCTTTTTGTGGTCGCTGCTCAAGGAAATTCTTTTCGACAAAAAGTCCACAATAAAAGCTCCGGGAAAGGCTGAAACTATGTGTTGACAACAGAGCTGGGCTTTCATCAGGCCGCTCAGTATCTCAGTTATCTGCAACAAACTGATCTTTAGTTTGTTTCCACACAGCTCATTACGAAAAACTCAACTTTCAGCTAAGCAAACAGTATATTTGGGATCTTATGACGGGCCTTCTGTTAATTTATCCATCCTGTGTGCTGCATATCATTGAAGTAAGTGTTACTGTTTGTCTATTGTCAGGGTTGTGTCAGATTACTTTGAAATGTTACTGAAACTACATGACATTAGTAATGTTATTAGTAACATAATCCATTGGATTACAAACATTATTTTTTAAATTTAATCTGAATGCGTTTGTATTTCTTCAAATCAAACATTGAAGATATTGCACCTTATACTAAAAAAAATTGATACAGCTCCAAACATTTGAGTTCAACAAATATGATTTTTTTTTTCTCTCAAAACATTTTTAATGCAAATAAAATGTATTTTGCAAATTCCACATTTACAGTTGGTGAAACCAAATGAACCTTACAAAAGCAGTACAGTACTTCAGTTGCGCTGTGTGTATTCTGGGACACACCTTTAATGAGTCAAAAGCATTGGCTATCATGAAAAAAAGTTTCAGGATTTTTCATTTGCCATATTTTAAAGACAAAATCAAAAATGTTTTCAAGTAATCCTTGCAAACTGTAATCTAATTACACATTTTTTCAAAAGTAATCTGGTCAAATTATTTTTACTTATTTTTTGTAATCAGATTACATAGACCTGATTACATGTTATCCATTACTACTCAACCCTGGATATCGTGCACTTAAAGTTTTCTGTGTGTCTCTCTTGCAGTCGTCCAGGGAGGTTCTGGTTTCTGTTTTGAAAGACCTTGAAGACATGCAACAACAGCCAGACGGGTAATGATGCTTTCTTGATCCATACATGAATACCATACAGGATATAATGAAGTGCATAGTACTGCTAAATTCTCCTTAACTTCCAGCTATCCCTTTATTTTAAGGTTAACAGTATTATGTATATTCTATATTCTCTTGTTACCCAAAACCCCATGTTTTTATGTCTGCACCATTACATCAAATGGAAATATTGTAGATATATTGTGTGCATTATGTCATACAAATTTCCCCAAAATACAGTCTGACATATCTGTTGTCTTTGGAAACTGGATTTCCACCAGCATTTAAAATAAACATCTGTTTGTCATGAACAATGTTTGGCTGCTCAACGTGAGTTTATAGGTTTTAAGAAGTTAATAACTTGTCGCATGGAAATTCACTACACATAATAACAATTTATGTATTATAATTGGCTGAAGATTGATTTGAATTTCCAGACAACAAGTATCGCTGTCAGATTATTTGTTTCTGCCTCGCTACATGTGTAACTATATCCATATACATCCTCATGAGGTCACTGTAGAATATACGTCCCTTACATTCATCCTGTTAGTGTTGTACAGTGTAAATGAAACCATACACATAATTTTTTATATCCCTTTTTAGTGCCTTGCTAGAAGCTCCCAAGGTTGTGTTCATGGCACATAATCCTCAAAGCAGGCTGTTCCAACAGTGGAGCCACAAGGTTTGCTTTTTATCTTTACTTCTGCATTAATATGAGGCAAGTACAGGTGGGTGATACATTAAATTGTCTTAGTAAGGTGTTGATCCACCGCAAGCCTTCAGAAGCTTTCATTAAGTTTCTCCATGCATTTATTCAGGTTTTCCCTCGTCCGTGCTTTTTCTTTATGAATTATAATCTGTATGCATGAGTATTGTTTGACTGAGGGTTTGATGTTGTTGACTGAAGGTGCTCGATGCAGATCAGAGGGCCAGGGACTCTGGAGCTAAGGGACTTGAGGAGGAGGAAGAGAACACGGAGACTTTAATTTGCACGGTCCTGTCAGCGCTGCAGAAACTATCTAAGAAGGTGTGTTTACTTTTATATGTTTATAGTCTCTTTCGGGATTGATAGATATGAAGGACTAAAGCTGCCATTACAATAAATAAATAGCTAAATAAATAAAATAATTAATAAATGTAGAAATAAAAGCCTCAATCATCCAAAAAATGTCCAGGTTAATTTGAAAATAATATTCACCAATGGCTGTTGATTCACACTATCAAGGCTGATTTACATATGGGTGAATCAATACAGAAATTTTAGAGAACTAAATCAATAGGGAAAATGAATAAATAAAGAAATACATAAAAAAATATTATTATATATAAAAATATTTTCATAAAATATAAATTAATACAAAAATTAAAAAGTAATAATAATGACAAGTAATTTGTCAAAGAAATATATACATTTTATTTATTTATTTTTCTATTTCTGTGCATTTATTTTTTTCAAAATTAACAAGCACATTCATTTGATAATTGAGGCTTCCATTTCAACATTTCTTACTTTATTATTATTTTATGATTATATTTAATCAGAATTTATTTATTATAATGGCAGCTTTAGTCCTGCGTAGTTACGGTAGATACATCTCACCAGGATTTCTTTCTGTTTTAATAACCATAAAATAAAGAAAGTTTTCAATAAAATGTTCACGAAATGCTCTCTAAGGCTGTTCCTGGGTCAGTGCTGGATGAGACTCCGGGGCTGATCGTCTCTCAGGAGGTTCTTGACAAGCTTTTGGCTCGAGACGAGCTCCAGACTCCACAACAACACCTACAGATGTACAACTCACCGTTAAACATCAGCATGGACTTTGGTAAGAGGCGTATGGTGAATATGCTTACTTAGAAAGCATTTCAACTGCTATCAAACATGAGTGTTTGGAAAAGATTAGTGACTTTATGATAACTGTCTCGATTTATTCTTGTTAAGAAAGAAGCAAAGACAGCAAAGCTACACAAAGTCACACTGTGCTACATATTCTGATCACTTATCAGGACAAGCGATACGCAGCAGCTGCCTCACCACAGTTTAATGTTTCGGACAAAAGGTCCAAGGTAAGGAATCTCATTAATAAACCTACTTTTTACTTTGCTAGTATGACGGCTCAAGGGATGGCAATACTGGTCACTTGGTTCCAGACTGAAATATCACAACAACCAGGGGTGTGGATTTGAATCACATGACTTGGACTCGTGCCACAAATAAGATGGCTTTAGACTCGACTTCGCAAAATAAAATAAAATCTTGCAACTCGACTTGGACATTATCCCCAATGACTCGTGACTTCACTTGGACTTGAGCCTTTTGTCTTGAAAAAAACTTGACACCTTCCCCCAAGCCCAAAGACGAAAACAGGTGTTATTTTAAAAGTGTGCCATGAATCAATTCATTTCTTCATTCTACTAACTTCAACACTGCTCATTCCCAGCAAGTCGACACTTAACTCCCCAGATCCACTTTGTTTGAGACAATCATCGAATCAAGTTGCACTTTGAAGAACTAACGTTACTACCAAAGATAATTTTATTTGTGTACAAAAACCATGCGATGGTCAACAAAAAAAAACGAATTGCAGTATGCAAAAAGTGCGGATGGAAACTGGTAAGGAGCACATTACGGCTTGTTTAGGACTCGAGTCTTGAGTACAAAGACTTGAGACTTACTTGTGACTTGCCAAACAATGACCTGGTCCCATCCCCACTAACAACTATTAGATGGATTGTCATGACATTTTATACAGACATTCATAGTGCCTAGAGCAGGGGTCTTCAACAGGGGGTCCGTGACCCCTAGGGGGTCCTCAGAGTTACTGCAGGGGGCCCCCGCAAATTATAGTTTCAAAATGTTTTGAAATTATTTTCAGACATTTAAATTTTTGAAAATAAAACAGACATTACAGTAACATGAATCCAACATATTATTTGCAAAGATACATAGGTGTATTCAGAAAAAAATTTAATAAATCCCTGTGCTGCACCTTTCCATAAGTGTGAACTAGTTAGCTGTGGCTATGTATTATTTTAATAGCCTAGTGTTGTATGCATCATAAAAAGTGTGTTTCTACATGGTACTTTACTGGAGGCCCAGTTTATTATGCAACTTAATTTCATACACATGTAGCCGGGGGTCCTGCTCAGTCTCTCTTTCAGCTAAAAGGTCCTTGGCCTGAGAAACGTTGAAGACCCCTGGCCTAGAGGATGAATCCTCAGGTCAAAATATTCATTTGTCCCATAGTTTGCTTTATGACCAAATACCTGTAAAACTAACGCCATTCCCATCAGCCTCAGCTGTTCTTTGTGTTTACTGCTAATTAGCAAATGCTAGCATGCTTCCACTCTAAGTAACAAGCGTATGTTAGCATGAAGCTCTTAGCCTCACAGAGACGGCATCATGGCTGTAAACTCTTGTTTCACTTTTCTCTGCATTTGAACGTGACAGCTGTATGTTCGAGACTTTAAGGCTTGATGTTTGGCAGTACATCGGCATTTGTCATCACAGAGGTCTGCATGCTACCATTTCAGCGTCGTCACTGTCAGACACTTGACATTGTGATTTACCTCGCACTTCAGAAATGTAATCAAATGTTTTATGCCCCTGCAGGATGTGTTTGGCCTTCACTAAAGCACCTTGGATGTGACTGAAGGCTTCCCAGAGGAGAGAAATCACTGTAACAGCTTTTATACCAGCATTTAATGTACTGTAGCACTTATCTTTGTTTTCTTTTTTTTTGATGTTTCTTTCTCTTCCAAATTATTTTATATATAAAAACTTGTTTGAGTGAAATAACATTGAACACCACATTTACAACAAAAGCACAGAAAACCCAAGTAATATAAAAACATTTTTTAATAGTTTCAACATTCGGATGAGGTTAATTGTATTTCTATCATACTGTACACTGTGTTCCACTTGGTGACCGGGGGATAGCATGTCAAAGAATAGCATTTCCTCTTCACTCCAAACTTTTAAGTCTAAACAGATTCCTTGATCACTCATGTGTTCCCTTTTATTTTGGCCCTCATTTCTTGGAACTTAAAAAAATAAAAATAAAAGATGATTGGAGATGTTCTTGCAATGGCTGCATGCACCACAGTGTAATCTACAAACTGTACGAGTAAAAACAAATGCAGCACGTTTTTTTTTTCTTGCTTGCTGTATGATTTCAGTGTAAAGTCACAGGAATTTTTCTTGAGATTTTAGTCCTTTAAAAGCGCAGTATTCTGGGCATTCTTCTCCCCAATAATGTTAGCTGATTGATTTCCTGACAGTAATCTCTGTTCTGCCAGATGTGCTTTTCATATTTGCGATAGATAAAAAAGGGTGACTGTATTAATGGAACACAGAAGATACATGGGGGCAACAGTAAATCGTGACCGTTTCAAACAAACTGTTGGTTTGATGGAGAGTTTGACTAAAAAAAGGTTGAGGGCAGCACTCAATTCTTCTTCTTTTATAAAGGTCGGTCTATCCACTTATAAAAAATAAATACAAGCACATTTATATAGGACCAAAGATGAGACATATTTCATAGGCATGGTTAAAAAAGCATGCTGCTGAGTTTTACACAGGACAATGTCGAATCAAACACTCCCCCCCCCAACCTCCCTCCCCAAAATTGATCATAACACATTTCTTTTTTATCAAATACCCCACCACCCTCTTTTACTTGAAACTATGTCCACGACACACACAATCCGCCTTCATCACGACCTCTAAGGTGAATATCGTCTATCACCAATACATTCCACCTATTCATGTAGAAAAAAGGCCTTCGTATTTTAGTGCTCAAAGGGCATGCTTGCAAAAGCTGTAATACTGGAAACTGTCTCCCGACTGTCTTTGCTCGACAGGGTTATTGTTAATAAAGTTGTGTTTGATGATTACTGTATGTACAAGCCTTAATCTGAACCCTTTAGTACAAAACGAAGAGCAGCACAGTGTAACACAGAACTCCAGACAAAGACGGGACGGACCATTCACTTCAGCACAGCCAAATTGCAACAATCACTTTAGAAATACTAATTTGTGGTCAGCATTATGTTTTTCTTTAAATATCCAAATGATAAATACTGGGGATTTCATGCTGTATTGATCTAAACTCAGCTGGAGGATCTCATTGAATGACGTTTAGTAGACTAATAGAATATTTGATTGACACAAAATGAATAAGAAACTATTTTTAATAATTGATTAAAGCAAAAATGCCAGACATTTCCTTGGGCTATAGACCAAACAATTAAGAAAAAAAATCAGCAGATTAATTGATAATAAAATAACTGTTAGTCCCAGCCCTTAATTGTAGAAAACATCCAAAGTGTCCTGTATTTTCTCTGCTTGTGAAAATGTTTTTTGCATGTTCAAATTTTTTTTTCATTCTTTAACATCTATCTTATAACTTATATGGGGGACAATAACTGTGTAGATCTATGTTTTTAGTCACGTTGTTGGACTGAGGAGATTTGTTATCTGCTGTCAAACTAAGACAGCGATGCACAAGTTTCATGCAGAGTCTCTTAACCTCCTAAACCCTGCTAATCCATCGTTACAGCGGCAGGTTGTGTGGACAAACATTGTGCAAGCCCCCAGGAAATCATTTTAAATTCTAAACAAGATCCCAACATTTTCAGAAATATCAAATACGCACTGTTGGAACATTTTTGAATTTTCCATTAGATCTTATGTAGCATCATGTAGCTGCAATGACGTGTTGGAACAAGCATATACAGAATTTTTTTAATGCAATAATATTTAAAGTTATTAAACTGTAAAGCTTAAATCAGGGTTCAAGAGGTTAAATAAGTTCTGCAACACAAGCACTATCAGCAGTTTTTATTTAGAAAATCTACATACTAGATTTAACCTTGAGCCAACGTCAGTAAAGTTTTTATTTGATGTTATTTTGTGTGAATTCGGCATTATTGTGCTAGAACCAGCAACATTACAATATTATATGTACAGTATAATATTATAATGCTCATCGTCGTTTATATTTTTCACTACAGTATTTTTATATATCTATATATATATATTTAAATTTCTCCCCTGCAACTATATACAGCACATGTATGTACAGAGGCTCATTATTTACAAAAGTCCTGTGGATAATATCGCATTTTAAAGAAAGAGTGTTGCAGAGCAGCACAGTGACTTTGAGGCCATGTGTAGAAGATGTTCTCAGGATGAAATGGAAAGTCTTTCAAATCTGGATAGGTCGCAACGAAACCCACCACAAGGCAAATAGCAAACTGCTGCTGTCGTATGCAAACCTTGTTACTCCAGTTTTATTGATTTTCAAGTTTTCTCTTAAACCTCCCGATTCCTGAAAAGGTTTTGATGTGACAGCAGGGAAATTCTGGTCCCGTGTTTGAATTATTTTTTTCTTTTCGATGCTCAGATGAGATTCATGTCTAGTGGAAACAATCACAACTCTTTAGACCTAGTAAAAAGTATTCAGAAATATATCTGTATAAATACTCTCATTAAAATAAACACATATACACATATCTTTGCACTTCTCCTCTGGTTCACTTATATAGACCAAAAATATCAGCATCATCAGACAGGGTTTTGGGGAGGTGGCTGAAACTGAAAGTGCACTGTCAGAAAGAAAACTGTGCTTGTTTTGCCACCGAGGCTGCAGCTTTTTTGTTGTTGACAAAAATAGCACCTTTATTTCTGACTGTGACTGTTTTCAGTTGTTATGATATGATAGGATGTTATTACACCTCAGGGCAGAAGGACCACATCTTGTGCTTCCCTCTGCTGAACAAGGCCCTGCTGGGGACGATTCTCGAGATGTTTGTGACAGGTCGTCACATATGGAGCCTGAAGTGTGCCATCGGAGTATCACGTGAATGATCATGTTGCTCTGTAACTGCTATATGTGTACATAAGCAGCTGTTATCAACTATAAAAGGTGATATGTCAGTGATGTATTTACGCTCGTTTCACTTCCTCCCAGGCTGAATTCATAATCAATTATTTCCTAATAAAATAAAATATATTCTAAAAAGGCGCTTTAATTTAGCATTTCGTTATTTCACTAATTTCTATCATATTCCATCTCACAATTCATTTGATTTCTATAAAATTACAATGAATTGTTCTGCCCTCATTTGCACAACAAGGAACATAACACAAGTGAAGCAATTCAGGTGTGACAAAAATGACACCCTGCTGCCGATTTCATGCCACTCCACTGATCCAAAGTTAGTGGTAGTAATGTGCAAGGAAGCAAAGCAATGAGTAGAAGACCATATGTAAACATAGCTTTTGTTCATTTACAATAAAACTCCACAGGGCTCCTTTAAAGAAAGTCAAACCCACAGAGCATCAACAGGAGCTCTGATTGGCCACAGTCCTGCCGATACACAACAGCTGCTAACATTTTAATAATTGTTAAGCTGAGCAAATGTCCGGGTGGCACACTCCAGGCATCATGGACTCTGTGGATTCAGCTCCACATTCTTCAAACTGAAATTACTCGACATGGAAAAATGAAAAATCCCACGCAACTTTGCTTGCTGCCAAAATAATTCTGTGTAATCACATGGAGTTTTTCATTTCCCAGCTTGTTTGTAAAAGCCATCCCAACCCTTTTATTTTGCATCTGTATACATCTCATATGTTTAATAGCTCCCTGACAACATCTACTGGATTCTATCTTGAGGAAATGGTGTCTTTATCGCTCTCCCATAGATACAAAATATGATTCAATCTGATTTATAATGTTAATTGTATCATATATTCTGAAAATGTACAATATAAACAATAAATATTCAGTGATTGATATCCTGATTGATGTAAATACAGAGAAAAAAGTGTGATTGGGCGTTTAACCTCTTTGCAACCTGGTAGTTCTTTTCCTAAATCTCTAAAACATGCATTCCTGTTTATGCGCCATGACACCAACAGTGCAACATCATATAGTACAATTACTAAACACTTATAAACACACACACACACACACACACACACACACACACACACACACACACA
>CALSBV010011050.1:1219230-1253580 GCA_943590825.1 Bovichtus diacanthus | reverse complement strand
TTACCTAATGCCTGTCTCCAGTCTCGTGTGTGAAGTTAAAGGCAATATTGCAAGTGAATCAAATAAGGCAGAAAAAAACATAAAACATCAAATACAAAAAGAAACAGCCGACATAAAATGTCAAAGTGTGTGTCTGATCAAAAGTCCCCTGACAACATTGACGCTAACGCCTCATGTGATTTCTTTTAGATGAGTATTTTTTGTTATTTTCTCAAAGTTTTTACCCCTCTGGAGTTCAGGTGAGGCGTGACGATGAGATCCAGACTGAGGCTGAAGAAATCCAGCTGCAGAGGTGAAAGGTCAATGTATGAGTGTGTGTGTGGGGGGGGGGGGGGGACGGTGCAGCAGTGGGTGGTGTTTCATTTAAACAGGCGGGGGGGGGGGGGGGGGGGGGACTCAGTGGCGTCATAGCACTGTGCTCTCAGACTCTTCCTCCGACTCCGCTCTGTAGTTGGTCGATTCAAGCAGTGCCACTGAGTTCCTGAAGGGGGAGATGTGGGGCAAGTCAAAAATACAGTCCAGTTCCACATCAATGATGGGGATGTCCAAGTTGCAGAGTGAATCTGGCAGAGCAAAAACACAGAAAAGAATAAGTGAAAGAGAGAGAAATAACAATACGGATGATCTGGGGGAAAAAATAAAAATAAATAAGAGACTGTAGAGTGAAACAGATCATTCCAGATGTGGATTCAACGATGCTGGATGATGTTACACACAGCAGGTGAGTCATCATAAATTCAAACCATAGTTACAGTATGAATAAATAAAAAATAATGCATGGTAGGGGTGGACGATATACAGGGTACAAAGTATGTAACAGGTGTCTGCATACATACTGTTGGCCATGTAGTGCATATATATTTTATTAGTTCACATGTAGGAAAGACAATATTTTGCTTAAACGTGGCAGTTTCGAGCCACTTATGACAGCATGGTGTTAAAATGTAAAAGTGTTAAAAAGACTTGTTCGACGTGTTCAATGATCTACTGCAGAAAACATATGCAAAAACACATTTTATATATTTCCATGCTTCCGTAACGTTAATAATGGTCAAAATTGGTTCTGCAGAGGCAGAAATATCCTGACTTTTAGTCTATGGCATGAGTCAAGATTAAAAAACAATAGATCCTACAATTCCCATAATGCAACTGAGTAATATCTTCATTGAGCCATTGCCTATTCAAACTGTATGCCCCCAGTTTATAATTCAGATTTTCTGTCAAATATTTATTTCAATCCTAACTCAGTTTTTTCAGACTTTAGAAAGCAAGGAATTTATAGGAAATTGGCACAAATGTAAATATCGTGCATCCCTATTGCTTACAGCTGATTCAGACGTGATCAACGATCAATAAAAAACAAAGACTAATCAATTCAGTAAACATCGTCAAAACCCAAAACCACGAGATCAATATAGTTAGTTATACTTATGAATTAATAACTAATATATTGACCTCAGTTTGATGCAACAGTGTAACATGTGTGATGAACAACTGCACAGGAAGGAAGTTTGCTGACTGAGCTGGAACAGCGGTGGTAAGGGCAGTGAGGCACAACATTGTGGAGTGGAGTAGGAGTGGGAGTGTGAGGGGGTAATGGGGGGCAGCTGGAGCAGGGCATTATGGGTGGGAATCCTGAGGGCAGAAAAGTTTTGAGGTTTTTGGCGTCCGCCACGGTCTGTTTAGCCATGCATCGCATCAATCTCAGCCACCATGCAGGCCAACAAATGGGTTAAAGATGGACTGAACACAGCCGCTGTATGTCGGTATAAAGTGCTGCAGGAATGAGTCTTAAAACCCGGAAATGAGTTAGCATTCTGCACTTCCGGTTCCCTTATCTCAAAGTTAATGGGTTTTTTGAATGGGTTTTTTGTTAAATGCCTGAAATAGAGATTTTCACAAGTTTATTTGGGTGGTGTTAGAGGATATGGGCTAAACTCCAGATTAATGTACAAAAAAAAAGATCAAACACGACAATTACCTTTAGCCTTTGTTGTTAATTAATAATCCCTAATAAATAAAATACATTTTAATTGTCTTCGGGCAAGTAGATTTCTGACCCACTTGCCTCAGAAGAAAAACATTACATTTGAACCTTGGCCTAACGATAGCTTTTCGCTTCTGCCGATTGCATTTACACTTCAAAAATCCTAAAAGTGTATATTTGTGAAGATTATCTTGCTGAACAAAAGGTATAAGTATCATAAACATTCGTTATCCACAGATCTTATTTTCTACAATAATTCAAAATCCAATGGAAAAATCCCATTGGCTTTTTGTCCAGGGAACCAGGGCGAAGCTAACTTCCTGGTTGGCCTACAAAAATATGTCATCCCTGCAGCACTTTATACATAATGAGAAGTCATGTATAGGTGAATAAGGAGTGGCTCTAGAGTGAGGCTGCCATAGAGCGGAGAATCAGCTCCAAAATCTACGTCTACTGGCAACCTCACCCCACTGTGAGCTGCCTCCATGTTCGGCCGAGATGGCAGAGGGGTTGGAGGGGGGGGGGGGGGGGGGTGGGGGTTAGGCTTTAGCACAGTGACTCCTGCTTACCCTAAAAGTCCCTCTCACACATAGAATCACAATGAACCTCTCGGCTCATACCGCTGTAAGTGAGACAATAAGAGCAGTCGAAAAGAGGGGAAAATTAGACGAAAACATACTTAGAACCCCCTAGTGACGTTGAGGTTAATAAATAGAACAATAGAGTATTAAGTTCAGAAATAGCAAACATAAAATAAACATGTTTTAGTGCAGATTTATGTTCCTGCAACTCCAATCAACCTGATACAGAATGACACAGACTTAAAGGATAAATCTAGTGATATTCTATATTTATCTTATTCTAGTCAACAATCCCATTAAAAGACCTCACCCCCCCTTGTCTGTGATACTGGTTACTAGTGAATATATCAACCTTTTAAAACAGGTCACAAATATGTAGTTACATTTTTTTAAAGGCTCAGTAATTTCCTAAAACAGCTGCTCACTGTAGTTTTTACTAATCATTACTCAAACAGGAAGAAATAGTGTATTTGTTAGGGACTATTTTCACCGGCGGATTAATCCACATTCATTTTACATTTATCGTGTAACAGCTGGTTGGACTGATGGCATATTATTTTTGCAAAAATAAAATATAATAGTTTAAAGTAACCAGTAATTAATGAGCTCAGATAAATGCAGTGGAGTAAAACGCTGCATATTTTTTGTGAATATCTAATAAAGTAAAAGTACAAAAGTGAAAATATAGCTAAACTTCAAAGCTATACTGTAAAACAACAGGTGTACACTATAGGTATGTGTTGTATCCGTTTTATACACCTTACCTGTGGACATGCTTTCCCCCGGAGACAAACCATCCAGGAGGCCTGTCGAATGATCCAGAGGCTGGGGGCTGGTGCCAGGCGTGCTGGGGGGCTGAGGAGGAGGTAAGCTGGGCCTCTGCCGGGGCGGCTTGGGGGTCGGCCTGGCCTTGGTGAGAGTCCCGGCCAGCGAGGGTGGAGAGGAGAGAGACGGGGTGGTGGCCATCTGGATCTGTCCCGGGGAGCCAATGGTGGCATATCCCTGTGGGTAGCTGAAGCTGTACGGGGAAGGGGTGCTGGGAGGAGTGGGCGACAGGCTGACCGGAGACGGCTGACCTGTCGACTGGTCGGACATGGCTCCTGACTGGCAGTACGGGACTTTAGGTGGGATCGGGGCCAGCTTCTTTGCTGCAGATAGAAAAAAACAAGATCTCCGTTATGTAAATAATACAAAACTGCAGTGATATTTAACACCTGTTGTTCAAGATGGAGCAGTGGTAAGCAATTTCTAAGACACTCATTTCTATAATGCATTATAAGCATACTTGTAATGCGTTATATTCTGGTTATAGCCGTGTATAAGTAAAATTATAAGCACTCATAAATATGTGTTGTAATACATTATAATCTTTTTTTTTATAATGCATTATAATAACTGTTATAATGCATTATAATAACTGTTATAATGCATTATAATAACTGTTATAATTGGAATCTAAGTTGTCATTGTTTGTAAAGTAAAAAAAAATATTTTGCAAGGTTTTGTGTTGTTCTTACATTGATTAAATTATATATTTTTCATTTTACTTAAAGCAAACATTATATACATACATTATAATGAATGATAACAGTAAATAATTTTATTATTATTATTTTGATTATTATCATTTTCATAAGTTTGCATATCTTTGATATTCATGTTATGTTATGTCATGTTATGAGTTCATAGATGCCAAATATTTGACTGTGCTCCTTGCAGTTTCTGAGATACAGACATTTTCTTATCTTACTATATTTAGTCTTTGGGCACATGGGTCTACTTTTTTTTTTCTCAAAATATAAAGAAATGACAGTAGTCCTAAAGACTAAATAGTACAATAAGGTTAAAAAAAAAAGATTTTGAAAATGTCTTCAGATTTGTGCTTGGTTGAAGTGTTCTGACAAACCCAGAGAACACTTCAACCAAAGGAAATTCAAAATGTCAGTTGCGGGCACAAATGGTTTTTCCTTCAACAGATAGATGTAGCCAGCAATGTTTAAAAAAATAACTCAAAATTTAATGACTGGCTAAGAGGATAACATAAAAATAAATGGTTTTCAGTTAGAAAGTTCAGACTAGGGCTGCCTCTATCAGAATTTTACTACACGATTATCGTGGCCAAAAGAATTCCCGATAACGATATAATCGCGATATCTATAGAACATTTGAAAAAGAAAAATAATAATTATATATAAGTCTGTCAAATTCATCTTTAACTCTGTTTATTGTCTGTTTTTTTTGGCAAATTAATCAAACTGATTTGTGTGCGGGTCGTACGGGGAGGGAGACAAAAACAAGAATGGAAAAAAACAGAAATGATTTAAGAGTCGCTGGATTACTTACACGATATTATCATATGTGTGTTATTAACATGATATCAGTATTTCATTTTTTAATTATCCCAGTTATCGTCAAGAGCGGTATATCACAACACCCCTATTTCAGACTAATGCAGGGGCAGCACACGGCCTCGTTACCTCTCCTCAGGGTGTGGGGGCTGTGGTCAGATTGTCCACTAGAGGTCATCGTCCCCTGGAGTCCCTTCTGTCCGATCACTGGAGACAGCTCCTTGTTCTTTAGAGTACTGAGGACAGAGTGAAGGAGAAAAGAAACACACACACAGGAATTACAAGCTGCCTCGTGCATCTGTCTTCTCTTTAATAACATGCCAACCCTGTTTCCACAAATCTCTAGGCAAATATAAAAAATTATGAGAGCACCCATAGTTCAATGTTAAATTGCCTGAGTGACTATTGTTGCAGGCGAATATGTAGCAAATACTGCGGTGCAGCAGAAGCAGTTCAAAAATCCCAAATACACCCTAATGGCTTAATGGATTTTCCTTACTTTTACAGTATAGTGCAGCCAGAATGCCAATGGGAAGAAGGCCTGAAGGTCAAACATAACCAGTTTATACTCTGACTCTCTCAGCACATGAGGCATGAATGGATGACTGAAGCTGTTGGGATTTAAAGACGGGGGTGGAGCAATGCACATGAGCTTCTCTGGGCTCAATATCAAACATTTTTTACTTTGACATACAATGGGCCTCATGCAGCAACATTCACTTAAATTCCTCTTATATTTTCTCCAGACTCCAGATGCACCAAACATTCTTAACCATCCAAATCTGCACTTACCCAGCTCGGCTGAGTAATGAATCTCGCTTGATCATAAATTGGAGGCATGTGGCCTATTGTTGTTATTATTGTTGTGCCGTGTGCAAATACTCTGGCACATGTCCAAGAATTGGAGGGATACCACCAAAAAAAGAAATCTGGAAGAAGAAGAACTTCAGCAGTAATGAAATTGAGGTATGGTTTAATAAACCTAAACAAAGTAAACTTGTCATTTTCCAGAGCGTCAGTACTGGCGTTAGAGGAAAATCAAAAAGCATCTAAGAGCAGTATGTCAGTCAATCAGAAGCTGAACACACGCAATATCATCCTCTAAGGGTTTTTATAGTCTTTATTGGGATCAACGGACCAATAGTATTTGTTTTGCCCACAAATGTAATAATCCAATCATTATAATGAGTCTAAAATGAATAATATACATTTGATTATATGGTTTTCATGCATTTTGTTAAGTTCCTTAAATTTAAAACTTGTGTTTTCTTGTGTTGGACAAACAATTTGTGGACTGTTTACAAGAGTGCTCTCAACCACTCGCAACATTTTCTCTTACCTAAGAGAAGAGAAAAAAAAAAGAAATTGTTGGTGAATCCCAGAAATTCATGGGTAAAAAACAAAATAAGAATAAATCAAGGATACAAAAAAATAAAATAAAATAAAATAAAATAAAGGAAATTTGTTCTTATATCGCTTCCTGCATGAGAACCTTTGTGTTGCTTTTGCTCATTTCCAAGCTCTGCAGTCTATCACTCAGGGCTGACTGGGCTCACTGGTATGACTCATTAACGCCCACTTTTATAATGGTATGCACCGAAAGCTTTGAATTTCCTTTGTTGCCTGGCAACTGCCTCCTTAATATCCTGGCAACATGGAAAGTTATGGATTGCATTCATGGCAATTATATTAAAAGATGGATGGATCTGATAATGGAGTTCCTAAAGAGCATTGACTTCCATGACTGACTGATACACAACCAAGGGAATAAATAAGAACAAACAATAGGGCGCTGTTGGGAGTATCTTTATCTCACATCATCCCCTTTTCTCCTCACATCATCCCTCTCTCTTCATGTGTGTGTGAGGTGTGTTGGAAGTACGAGCGAGTTCAGCAGGGTTCTGTATTTACCTAGTCAGCTTGGCTCCTCTCTCCCGGCTACAGGCACAGGCTGCCCATGGAGGGGGAGCAGATAGGGGGGTGTTGGGGGGTTTGGGGGAGCCCAGGAAAAGATCGTGACGAGTAAGAACGAGCGGGGGTTTGATGTAAAGGGTGGAGCCATTCGTTTCGGACGGGGCCGCATGCGAGGCGTCGGGCAGTGAAGCCTGTTTGGGCAGGTGCAAGGAATTGGGTTTGGGGTTAGAGTTTACGTCAAGCGGCTGAGGGGACGGGCAGAGGGAGTGGGGGAGCGGGGGTGGGCTGTAGCCAGAGCGGCGGGAGGGAGGGGACGGCCCGGGGGGCACGGAGTCAGGATTGGGAGCGGCGGGACGCATTCCCGGAGGTGCTCGGGCGTAGTAATGGTGGTGAGGGAGCGAGTAAGAAGAGCAAGAGGAGGAGGAGGAGGAAGAGGAGGAAGAGGGGTAAGGGGGAGGCGGCCTCTCCTCCTCAGGGGAGGGGTAGGCGTAACAGGTGTCCGACCAATTGGAGGATGCATCATCCGAGCTGCAATGATAAACATGTCAATGTTTCATGGGGGGTTGAGCTGGTCTGCAGAGGCTGAAACGCTGTTAAAGTGGAGGAATCATTAGTATCTAGAGGTTAAGACTAAGAGCAGTGGGATGTATTGATTTGTAAGTTTAAGTTTGGGAGGAAATCAGGCGAATAATAATTATTGTGTCAGGAGGGAGACGTAAGGACTCCAGGTGGAACAGCACAGGAGGAAATAAAGAATAGGTGTTCATGAAAATCTCAGAAATGAAATAAAACAGAAAAGTCAATCACCTCATCCATTGCAGGGCCTTGCGACAATGGACTGTTAAGCTGTTAATGATGCTTGGACTAATGACAAAAAAACAAAACAAATATATAATTCATGCACATGCAGCAATGAACCACTGAACTATGGATGAACTTTTCTCAACCTTTTTCCACATGTTGTTAAGTTAAAAAAAAAATTAGCCTAAAGAGAAGAGAAAACCGTCACATGATATACAGTAACACCACTCGAGCAGAGAATTAATTCTCCACACATGGAACTACAAATGAACAAAAAAACAAAACAACTTAAAGAGCCAGTTCACATCAAAATCCAAAATCGTATTGTCCCTCTAACCTGGAGTGCTATTTATCGGGTGGTGGTAGTCTCGTGGTCAGGCTTTGAAATAGAACACCAGAAGGTTGTGAGTTCAATTCCAGGTCTGCCACCATTGAGCCCCTGAACAAGGCACTTAACCCTGAGTTGCTCCAGGACTGTCCCTGTGGTTAGTTCACTGTAAGTCGCTCTGGATAAGAGCGTCTGCTAAATGACCTGTAATAAAAGAAAATCAATCTAGATCGTTTTGAAATCGGCCGTAGAGATGTCCGTCTTCTCTCCAATGCAATGGAACTAGATGTCGCTCGGCTTGTGGTTCTCAAAGCGCCAAATAAAATGCATTTGAAAAACTCAACATCAATGTGTCTTTTGAGAAATAATGACCCGGTTACTCAGGATAATCCACAGACCTTGTTGTGAGCAGTTTCATCTAGGCACTATTTTCTTTCTACCAAACTACACCCGCCAACCGTATCAGCGCGCAGAAGGAAGCGTTCGTCTACTCGTGTTTTTTTGCCGCTTTGAGCACCACAAGCCGAGTGCCATCTAGTTCTATTATATTGCAGAGAAGGCAGATTGATAAATAGCACTACAGGGAAGAGGAAAACTATGTTATTTTGAGTTTGGGGTGAACTGTCCTTTTAAAGAGCAATCACAAAGTTTGACATGACATGCTTCATCAGAGGTGAGACACTGGGGTTCACACAGAGGTGATGATGAGCATTATGTGGGAAAAGAGCAACAGACAAGAAAACGTGGAGCAGACAGCGCTGTTCTGGTGTCAGTTGCAGGGCGCAGCAGCAAACGCGGCAGGGAGGGAGCAGCAGCAGGTGGGAGGTGTGAGGTGGTGAAACAGGAGGACGGGGGGGCACGACAGCCTTACCTGGCTCGGTCGCTGTTAGTGGGAGGAGGGGTTGGGGAGGGGGAGGCAGAGAAATCCCCAGCAGGCTGCTCAGGTATGAGAGCATCAGTGGGCGGGACAGGGGGATGCACGCTCGGTGGCGTGGAAGAGGATTTACGCGTAGAAGACGAGCCCCTGCGCGACACCCAAGTAGTGTCCATCACCCTGACACCCATGCTGCAGTGGGACAGAGATGCAAAGCCAATCAAATCAAGGGAGGGCGTGTGTATGGTTCAGGGGGATCGTCAGGGCTGCTGAAAACGGAGAGGCTTCCCTGTCCGTCATCTGTACCAATATTGAAAAAAGGCCTGATCCTGGATCAGCCTCTAGTGTCACTGAAGTCCACCCACACGGCCTTGTATGGGTGTACTTACGATCCTGAGCATGCAGGAACAGAGAACAACACTTCATCTACACAATTTCTCGCTTGTACGTGTAACTCCCTTGACACATTCTCCTGCAGGATGAAGATGTATGAGGAAGTCGAAATATTAAATCTTTTGAGAACTGCAACACAAGAGCAGTTTGGATGATATGAACAAGAAGTAGATGAAGACGTTATGGTCCCTTTGGCATTAAAAAAAGAAATAACTAGAAAAAATGACTACGAGTAGTTTGACAATTGGGAAACACCCTTATTCACTTTCTTGTCAAAAGTTAGATGAGAAGCTTGAATCTTATGTCTGTCCATTCAAAATGAAGCTAGGCACAAGTTAGCTTAGCATAAAGACTGTAAACAGCTAGACTGCTCCATCCAAAAGGTAATGATATCTACCAGCACCTCTAAAGATCACTAATTAAAAATAATATCTAAAAGCTGAATCCGTACAAAAGCACTGACTTCCTTCAGGAACAATAACTCGAAGATTTTGGTACACGACTTGCCGAGTTGACGTCATATAGTAAATGTTGGGTTGATGGTAAGAATTGTTTAATAAATTCACATATTGCATATATTTTTTTCGTCAGATGTAATTTGTATTATGGTATTATGTTGCAACCATTAGTTGGTGTCCAAGTAGAGGGACCTAGATTAGTAAGAAAAGTTATATATTAAAATGAACCCTGATAACAAGTAAGGTAAAGCAATATTTTTGTGGTTTTAGGGAATGTACTGGTCCAGCAACAAGTCCCAATAACATACAACACATCTTCTTTTTAACATCCATGTTGTTTCCACAAAATAAAAACGACCTGAAGGTGATGAACACACTGAACAAGAACAACTTCCCAACTCGGGAGATGGGACCATCCAAGAAACATGTGAATGCAGCATTAGAGGTGCTGTTTTTAGTTTACCTTTTTACCAAGGCTCGCTGTTTCCCCCTGCTTCCATTCTTAATGCTAAGCTAAGCTAACTGGCTGAAGGTTCATATTTAACGCCACATCAACAGAATGCTAATAAGCGTATTTCCCAAAAATATTTAAATGATTTATTATTTTATTTTGATAGGAAAAACAGGAACTAACTTAGCTATGACTAAAACTAAACAACAAGAGACTATTGTACTCACAGGCTCAACAAGTTTATCCAGTGCCAAAAAGATGCTACTTATGTAAACACAGAAAAAGAAAGAAAAGCCTGCTTTGTCCATGTCACCCATTTGTCATCCCGCTCTATTAGAGACATTGAACTATAGAAGTCCAACAGGCAGACCTGACTGGAGCATTAAACACACACGAAAAATGAGCGACACTTCCTGTCAACGTGCAGCTGGGACGAACAGATGATGAATAGACCGATGAGAGGATGAATCGGGGAGGGGGGGGGGTCTATACTGTACCTTTGTATCTTCCTAATGCTGCTTAGTTAAAAACAGAGACAAGCACAATGAGGACAGTGAGTAAGGAGCATAGAGGACAGAGGCTCCCCTGGCTCATTAAAAGCATTGTTATCAAAGCAGCAGAGGAACTTTGGCAGGATGAACTTTTTAAGACGCGAGCCAAGATGGAGGAGCATAATGGGGAGACTGGCCTGGCAGGGGGGCTGCAAGGGACGAGAGTCACGCTGAGCGTAATGAGGAGAGCGATCTGAGGGGTGATATGTGCTCTCCCTGAAGTGTTTCAGCCACGTCAAAACGCAGAGGGAAAATCATCCTTCCATTATGTGCTAATTAGGTCAAAGTTTCCCAAATGAATACAAGAAAATCCCACAGAAAAATAAAGAAAAATGCTTTCCACGGCACTGGTGACAATCTGGTACAATCGTCCATCACGCTGAGTATTTAATATTCATGGTTCAGCTACAATTTTATGGCCAAATCTTCAGCCTTCTATTGTGTACTTTTGGTCCTTGGCTGTTCTTTAAGGTTTGGGCCCCTTAGTTCCAATGAATGGAAATGTTAACGCTACAGAATACAATTATGTTTGTAGACAATAATGAGCTTCCAACTTTGTAGCAACAGTTTGGGGAAGACCTTTTGTCGTTTCAATATGATAATTGACCCCTGTGCACAAGGACAGATTATGAGAAAACGGGCCCCTGTGCAAAGACACGTGAAGGGCCCCCACCCCTCCTACATAAGAACAAGAGCCATAGGTTAAAAGATACATTATTTTGGTTGTTTTGTATGTCTTTGTACACGTTTTGCGACTCTTCTGTAGTTTTATATCTCTCTTCGTGGTTTTTCTGTCTCTTTTTAGTTGCTTTGTTTCTAGTTTTGGTCATTTTGCATCTCTCTGGTACTTTTTCTGTCTCTATGTGGTCATTTTGCGTCTCTCTGGTACTTTTTCTGTCTCTATGTGGTCATTTTGTGTAACTTCAAACAGGGCCTAGCGTTAGATGAGAATATGAAAACCGCTCACAGATATGACACTGGTATCAATCTTCCCATCTAACTCACTGCAAGGCAGTGAATAAGATTCCACATGCTTCCACATTTTTGAGCCCATAGAGCGTTGAAGGTTTAAAGTTACTTAAGACTTAATTTGTTAGTGCACCAAAGACGCAGCCTGACCATTTTTCTCTGATTGAAATCTCAAAAAATAAACTGTTACATTATGCAATTGTTTCCTTGTATGTCCAGACTACCTATATATTATTCTCACTGGCCAAATTAATGTAGAGGGTAAGTGCAGTGTCCTTCAACTGTTGCTGCTCGCTACAGAGAATGATGGGAAATGATCACATTGTTATTCTTCACATGAAGGTGCACAGATCCCCTTGAGCAGCAAATTTTAGTGTCTGAACGTCAATTAACTTTTCAAGAGGGGTGTGCACCACGTAGAAATTTAAAATCCAACTTTACAACCATGTACAGCCCTAAATCTAAAATCTTTTGTACATAGAAACCTCTCTCTGAAAGGCAGCCTCGCTGTGCTGCTGAGCCTGCTGGTTCTGAAGTGTGTGTTGGATCAATAGAGCTCAGCTTTCAATCGCAACACACTCTTCAGAACCGGCAGCCTCGCTGTGCTGCTGAGCCTGCTGGTTCTGAAGAGTGTGTTGCGATTGAAAGCTGAGCTCTATTGATCCAACACACACACACACACACACACACACACACACACACACACACACACACACACACACACACACACACACACACACACACACACACACACACACACACACACACACACACACACACACACACACACACTTTAATTAGCTGGGCTACATGTGGTCCCAGGGCTGCCGAGCTCAGACTAGCCGCAGGGCCTGATAAGACCAAGGGTGTATTAAAGCATTAACGAAAGAGACAGTGAGACAGACAGAGAAAAGAGAAAAAAAGCCACTGACTGGGTTTCAGTTAATCCTCCTCCACAGCTTGAGGATTGTCAGATTCCTCATTTCACAGACTAAATGTCATCTCTTTCACTTTCTGTTTTCTCACTTTCTCACCCCTCTCACTTGGCTGCAGATAAAGAGTGATTCTTTCTGTCCACCTCATAGTGAAACTGAGCTTTCCACTGAGGTCACGGTCACATGAAACATGTGTAATCAGTGGGGAATTCTTCCCACTTTTGAAGAGAGTCATGTAGAAACTTTATGTGCCTTGAAGTGGCCTTGTCTAGATTTAAAATTGAATTTAAAGCTAGCTTGTCAGTTGAGCTGTCACAATGTACTTAAGTACAATTTGAGGTAATTTTACATTTCTTTTTCCTGTGAACATTTTTAAACGACAACTGGACACCTATTTATTTAATTTGGCTTATAATAAAAGGTAATTATTATTATTTTTTGTTTTACTAAGTCTATCATTTTTTTAATTATTCTTAATGGTCTTTGTTTTTTTTAATTTCACTTATATATTTCAGCCGTTACCATCTTTTTATTTTGTTTATTTGCCCTTGGTTGACTGCTTTGAGCTACATATCTTATTCTATTAGTGTTATTATTATTATTATTATTATTACCATCATTATTACATTTTATGCTACTTTAGAATTCTACTTCACTACTGTTTGAATGCAAATACTGTAATTTTAACTCTACTACAATTATCTGACAACATATGTTACTTTTTGTATTTATATATATTCAGAAGTGAAATTCACGCTTCAATGACAAAAGCTGCTCTGGCAAAAAGAATCCCGCTCATTTTTGGACACTTGCTTGCGTATTTGTTTTAAATGAGCCTTTTGTATTGTCTGTCAATCTGCAGCTAGATGTATTGAAAATGCAATCCCAGTAGAGCTAGAGGGGTCTTACCCGTCCTTCTTGTAGAACTCCAGCATCATGTTGTCTGTGGCGACGCTCAGCGGCCGTCGACTCTGGTCGTTCTGCTTCCGCTCCATCTGATCCAGGTCCGGGGACGGCATCAAGCTGTAGTTGGCGTTGTGGTTGGTGTGGACCGGGCTTCCATAGTTCCCTGTGACGTTGAACTCGATTTCTAAGAAAGACCAGAAGAAAAGGACGAAATACAGAAACAATTCAGTGCTTTATTGAGGGAAGAAGACAAATCATATCCCCCAAAGCAGAAACTAAACTGAATTTTTCTGATAAACTGAAGGACGAAGTGTTCCTTTATGTGTTGAAAAGATTCTCCCACTGGTGAATCTAAATAAACTATTTAAAAACCCTTTTGGATTAGCTGGAAAATGCATCGTCATGAAGCTGAAAACAGGGCCCCCTCCTCACCTCCAGGGAAGAACCAGTCGGCTTGCTGGATGATGGGCTCGATGATGCCGACGATCTGCAGTGAAACTGTGGTCATCATCTCTGTGATGTTACTGCAGCAGACAGAGAGGAAACAGACCTTTTTATGGTGGGACGTAGAGGATCGTAAGGATTTACACTCAGGCGCTGATTAACACATTTTCATGATATTACAGAAGCATTAAAAAAGAGACAATTAAAAACCATTTTGGAAATGTTGGCTATTAAAATACTAATTAAAAGTTAGAGAAGGATAAAGAGTTTGTAAGATTTACACAGAGATATAATAAGGGAGGTGTCCTTCACCCTTTCCAAACTGCTGACTCATCATCATCATGAGTGCACTTTATGATAAAAAAAAACGTCTCCTGGAGATGTGTTGGAGCCTAGTGCCGATTGGCCATTTTGTTATTAGCACTTTGGGCTCCACACAGCATCCCTCTGTTTGTGTAGTAATCATAGGCCGAGTTTCTCTGTGCTGTACAATGTAGCCGGTCTGGCTGCGCGTGCATGTGAGTCCTGTGTGGGGCTAGCTAATGGCCGCCACCCTGCACTGTGCTCATACAACGCTGAGAATGCCGTCCGGACCCAAGGCGTTGTCGCTGAAATATAATGGCCACCCTCTGGTTCCCCCTCAGGTTAACACTGTTAGCTCTGTCAGCACTGTTCTTGGTGTTAGCTGCTAGCCGCGCCATGGTGAGATCCGCGTGGAGGCAAGCCTTCTGCTCCGAATTCCATATTGCAAACCTTTAACTCCCTTGCTGCCAAAAAAAAGGTGTTTGCTACAATTCCCACTATTTTGCAAAGACGGAATATGTTTTTCTGTTGTATAAACATCACTAGAACATCCAGGATGTGCGTTTCATAGTACATCAGGACTCAAATATACTGCATGCATAGTGTATGAAATAAAAGCCTCAGTGTCATGTCCCCCGCAGAGGACAAATATGAATTGCCGGGTCTCAGAAGGATATAGCTTCAGTCAAGAGCTGAAACATGTGGATACTGAATACTGTTAGAAAGAGTGGCATAAGAAGATTATAATAACCCTAAAAGCTACTTAATGGGAAATACAGAGAAGAGTGAAAACTGGATAGTAAGAGGTTAAATCTGATTATGGTCTTGTATATTGTGTATATTTAGTAGGCCTACATCTGTGTTGTACAATAGTGATATGAATAGTTTTACTATTTTTTAGGAGCTCTTACAAAGGGCCAATAATTGTAATATTAGCAAGAATCTATACTGTACTGAATAAATGGTGCATTGCTAGATTTAAGCAGTCATAGAAATTAAACATTTCAACTTTAACTTGACATTCATTACAGAAGAATCTACCATAAAGCATGTTCTTGCATGGATTTTGAGTTCCTTGAAAATGAACCAGACTTGCAGTGTAATGTCCTACTTTAAGTTGTATTTTCTATTGTTAATATTGTTCTATAAAAGTCTGTAAACTACTGTAAGTATGCATCTTGCGGTCTTACCCTTCATTGTGCATCCACAGCAGGTTTGGTCCGAGGACAATAGCGATGTTTCCAGGCGTCATCTTGTTCAGATCCTGGTATTCAGTCAGTTTAGAAAGGAATTTGATCAAATACCTGTTGATACAGATACGGGAAAAAGGTCAGGCAATTACTTAACATTACATTAATTTAGCTTTTGTCCAAAGCAACTTTGCATACATACAACCTCTTTAGGAAGAAGAAAAACAATATAAGGGTTCAGTGCCTCAGCGAGAGTGCTTTGAATTTCCAGGCTCAGACACAGTGTGAAAATCTAACCTTAAAAACCGTGAGGCTAATTTGTGAGTTGTTGTCTCTACAGTATACACTGTCAATAAAATTGAATTATATAAAACAAAGGTATCATATTGCCACTGTCCTGTTATAACCATTTTAGTATGGTATATATGTGAAATGAGATGTGTAAAGTGAGGAATGTGGGACATAAGAGAACAATACTGAGCTGGTATCCAGTTGAAGTTTCCCACCCTGTTTTTTTTTTAGGTTTAAATAAGATAAAATCCAATACCTAGAAAGAAAACTGTGCTTCCTCAACACACGCCTTCAGCAAGCATACTGAGCTTATTATTATAGCAAACTATTGTTAATTTTTTCAAGTCTCGTTGTGGGTTTTCTAAGATACAGAAATGGGCCAGTGTGTTTCTGTGGCTCTCCGAGAGCGGCCGAGCTGCATGACTTATCCAGAGCTGAACTACAGTTGAATGAACATCAGGCGGCTCATTCCAGCCAGCAGCGATCATCTGGACAGGTCTGACAGGTCTCCGCAGAGGACGACCGTCTAAAAATACCACCTATTTGTGCGATTTGATGATGACACTGACAAGTGCTGCAGTATCTCTGCACTTTCAATTTCTCTCCCGTCGCTCCATGCTCTCTTCCTCTTCTTCCTCACGGTGCCTTTTGATCATGAGATAAGCCCTTCAGCAAATATCCACAGCTCGTCTTAATCCAGCAGCAAATCCAGCAACACCTCAGCCATAAGGCCTCTTTCTCAGCACCGTTTCACACTGAGGTCCATTTTCTTTTTCTGGCAGGTGTCGATTAGAAGCACACAGAGCTTCATGGAAGCTTACAGTTTCCATGGTAACAATAAGTGACATCCACTGACCGGCGGCACCAAGAGACAACCCTTGTCAATTTGATTTATATAGCCCAATATCTAGTGGGGGATGTCGTGGAATCATAAGAGCTGGTGAGATATTACACTGAAATAAAGATACTTAATTGAATAAGTATATTTGAATTCTTTATTCTTGCAAGAAGGAACAACGATGCAGAGTGTCAAGCAGTCTGTAGCGAAGTGCAAAGTACGGAGATTTCTTCACAACAGTTATAGTCTTGATGACCACATTCCTCAGAGAGAACAGAGCACAATAGGAAGAAGAAGACAGGTGTGAGTGAAAACAGCTCTTTCGGTGGGTCATAAAATGTGAATTTATCGGTGGTAAAAAGTAATGTTTATAAAAAGGAGTGGTGGTTGGGACCAGTAGTCCGGTTGTCCAGAGTTCCGTTGTTGAAGGTTAAAGCAGAAGAAAGAGAGAAGATTAGAGAGAGGAGTACCTCTGAGGAAGAGGGAGAAGCAACTCTTCTCTGGATAAACAGATAACATTCATAGAGTTGCTGGACTGATTATACGAATAGAAAACACACAGAGTACATATTCAAAACTAAATGCATGTATTGGAAGGTCATTGTAGAATCATGAAATTTACCATTACAGGGAGAAAGTCCGCCGATCTTTAACCTATGTAACAGTAACAATACCATAGTGTAGAAATACTCCGTAACAAGTAAAAGTCCTTTTTTTTAAAATTTTTTTAAATCTTACTTCAGTAAAAGTGCATCAAAATATACTTAAAGTACCAAATGTAAAAGTACTCATTGTGCAGAATGGCCCATCTCAGAATAATATATATTATATTATTCTATGTACTGCTGGGTGGCTTAATCCATAATGATACATCATAATGTATTAGTTGATTATATTTAGTTTTATAATTTTAGATCTGCAAAGTAACAAAAGCTTGAAAATAGATGTAGTGGAGTGGAAAGTACAATATTAGCCTTCAAAATGTAGAGAAGTAGAAGTATAAAGTAGCATAGAATGGAAATACTCAAATAAAGTACCCTAAAGTCCCAAATTGAAGTATTAAAAATTCCAAGAATTCAAGTACAGCAGTTGAGTACAGGTACTAAGTTATTGTCCCTCAATGCCAATATTACAAGTTTACAATCTTCGCAGCATACGACAGCCTCCACCCTGGGATACTCGATTTGGATAATGAAAGATAATGATAATGAAGAAACCTGAGGGAGAGCAACATAAAAAAATGTTGTGGAGCAATGAGGAGGGAATGTTTTTAGGGAGCGCAGTGACTAATGTGTTAGCAAAAGTACTAAAAGTATGAAGGTAAATGCCGTATTTTGCATAATGAAAATCTTGTAGACTTGATGTGTGAACTTGTAGAACAAAAATCTGACCTTGTATGTTTAAACGTTCACTGGTAATAAATATTTACAAAGGTCTAGATTAATATCTACATAAAAACAATGACAGCTGCACACTTGAAATCCAATATTTACTCATATTATATATATCTTTTTTTACTTGAGTTCATTTTCCAGTACAACCTCTCGAGTCAGTCACTGCAACATCACAAATCACAAAGTGACCAATATGGCCACCTTTTGCAACACTTGAGTTGCCATACTTGCACTTGTAGCTGTGGAAGTGAGAACCAGCATCTAATCTAATTTGATGCTATTGTGAGTTCTTAGTCTTGTGACAGTAAACTGCAAACTTTCCAAACATGTTCTGCTAGGGTGAGCAGAGCTGAGCAGTTTGACTTGGCTTACTCAGTCATGAGTCTGCCATGTTTTTTTCTTATTTGAAAAAAGTTTTAATTCACCCAGAATTCATGGCAAATTTGTCCTGCTTGACATAGTCAAGAACTAGAGAGCTTTGAGCAACAGATGAATATAGAGGTCTATCTGAAGTCTGACTTTTCATTTCAGCTGGCTGACTTCCAACAGAGCCCAGGAGAGGACCACAAGGAGTGAAACATGGAAACAGTGACTCACTTAAAGTTGTTGTTGTTGGCTGGGGGGAGTTTCTCACAGGCGTTGAGGAGAGCCTGCAGTCTCCTGTCTTGATCTTGAATGCTGCAGGACGACAGAAAATAAAACAAGTGTTGAATTTGTGTAAAATTGAAGATAAAGTTCAAAAGAAAAGCCACAACAATATGATGAAATGAAAAGCTACAGACTTGGAGGCCTGGATCCAGTCGTCGTACAGCTCGTATGTCATTAACGGCTCAGGGAGCTCCCGCAGGTAGGACTTCAAAGCACCTGGAAAGAAAACGATGCATATATAATGCAGATGTGCCTGCATGAGCTTTTAGTGTCTCAGGCCCGTCACTAATGGGGGGGGGGGCTAAGGGTGTAGCATGGGACAAGGAAAAACCTATTAAATTTTGGAGCGTAACTGAATCACAGGGCAGATACACACATTATGTTTCCCTTATGCAAACGACAAGGGCACCATGAAAGTCGTTTGCACAAAAATGTAAGTAAGTTCTACTGGAATGCTGTGGTTTTATTGGCTGAAATAAATACACTGCATGCATTGGTTTAGTTAGAAAACCAAATCTTGCAGGTGCAGCCTGAAAAAAATGTTAACTACTTCATCAATTCCACCCTTTAATAAATAATGAACGCTTTTAAAAAATAGAATGTTTGCCCATTAGGCCCTGCAGTGGGTATCAGGCTGTGCTGGCAGAACTCACCTCGGCCCTCTGACAGGTGACATTAGTCTCTAACTTTGGCCTGAAGAAACTTTAAACCCTACAGCCACCTAAAGCAAAGAGATATATATTGCATCTGCTCAGGTTAAACTACAGTGGCTGTAACAGTCAATGGACTTGCATTTATATAGCTCCTTTCTAGTCTTCCGATCACTTTAAGTGCTTTTACATTACATTTCAACATTCTCACACATGCTCACACATTCATACACTGATAGCAGCGCTGCTATAGGGTGCCAGACCGCTTATCATCTAATCTAATGTTCATTCACACACACTGACACACTGATGGCTGTGCTATGGTTCAGTATTTTGCCCAAATACACTTTAACATGAAGACCGGAGGAACCGGGGATCAAACCACCGATCTTCCGATTAGACCCGCTTCATCTCCTGAGCCACAGCAGCCCCTGCCCAGTAGGCAACTTCATACGAATGCAATGACCGCCATCACCGTTTATCTACTTCCACTAGTCTTACCAAAAGTCAAGAGGATGGATTACAGCAAACCCACAAATACATTTATTGAGAACAGAATAGATTTTGGTTTGCTCAAATCAAATTATTACGCAAATCTAACGCATTCAAACCCACCTACGCAAATACAACAAGCCCTTTAAAAGAAACTATTTCCCTACACTATTTGATCAGAGCTTGTGGGTGGCAGTGGCATTTTCCAGTGCTGAGGAGGAAGGCGACGGCTGATTGGGTTTCTCCCTGATTCGTCTCCTTCTTCTCTTTGGTCTGCTGCGTTCATTTCCCCCGGGAGTGCGTGGGATAGATGATAAATATAAAGTCAGGGCATCCCTCACTGGGAGACAGCTCGGAGTCTGACTGTGTGTCTGGATCTGTGGTCGGTGCTAAATAAACACATTAAACGCGGGAATTATGTTGAAACAGTACAGTAGACGCGAGAGAGTTTGATATTTACAAAGAAAAGTCTGCTGCTTTTCATTGATGGTGATGGCAGATGAACCTCCGCTCCCCCAGTGGGACAGGCTCACAAATGAGATTTGCTGGAGCTAACCCAGTTTAAAATGGGATCATTACAGACGTATACGGCCTCTCTCGCTCCACAGGCTCCAGTGAACACAGTTGACTGACTTGACTGATTTGATATTTAATAAAGGAAAACAATATTGTTGCCGACGAGTGAAAAAATTGTATCTCCAGATTTTGCGGTTTTCATTTTTAAAAATGACATTTTCTGTTTGCCGCTGCCTTTACTAAATCAAATAATATAACTTTTTTCCTGGTATTTTTAACCTGTCTTATTCTATTTTAGATTTTCATTTTCTATTCTCTTGGCTTTTCAATTATTTTTTATTAATGAATTATGGTTGAATGTGTCTTTTACACTTTGTTTCAATGCTTTTGATGTTTTATGTAAAGCACTTTGAATTGCATTGTTGCTGAAATGCGCTATAGAAGTAAATGATCCTTCTCCATAATACACTGAGGAGGTTTTTAATCAATTTGCAGGATTTAAAAATGCAAACTTGAGACACTCATGTGTAGAAGAGCAGAACAACTGCTTGCTTATGAAACGATTAAAGATTAACTTGAACGTATTCGTTCAGGGATGTGTCCTAACTGGGTAACTGGGACAACAGGTAGTTAGATAATGATTCCATGCAAGACCATTTTGGTGTTTATATCCTACAATCTTTTACTGGCAAGTTAGTCCGTGTCGGATTCACCAAACTGTTTTAACAGCACAAACTTGTTGAGTGCCACAAATTCTCTTGAAATCCTTCATACAGTATGAGCCGCCTAAGAACTAATCCGTGTGTATGAGTGGTTTCTGCATAGAGAGTCATTCAGAAATGACTTCCCAAAACAAAACAAAACAAAGAAATTTACAGAAAATTCCAAAAAACAACAAATCAAAACAGAAAATAAAGGTCGAGATGCTTATTGACTGAAAAGGAAAACACACTATACAAAAATATTTCTATATTAAAATAAATGTTTAACAAAAACTGTCTTAAATAAATGTCCTCATTGATGTCTGGATATATAAAAGATTTGAACTCATTCCCAAACCCTAAATCCTTAACAACAATAATAATAATAATACATTTTTTTTGTATAGCACCTTTTATACAAGACATGCAGCTAAAAGTGCTTTACATTTAAAAAAATAAAATAAAAACACGAAACACAACATCCAGTGACAGTGATTACACTGGAGGCACTTGAAGGTACCTGAGGGCTTCTTCAGTGACGTATCCCCTTCTGCATGCATTTACACTCTTTTACGGTTGAAAAAAATTACACTACCTTGACGTAATTAAAAATGCATTTGTTCTCAACTTTTCAGGATCTAGGGAAAATATTTTGAGCTTGTTATTTTGGAGTTATGCAGCAGTCAACTCCAGTGAGGACACGCACCATCCTAACAACAACAAAAAGATCAATAACATCTTCATAAAAGCTTTTCTTTCTTTTGTAGTCTTATCATGGTTTGGATTTAAAAGCAATTCAGACAACAAAAAATTAATTGTGTTTCTGACACTAATCCCAGTTATACACTTGGAATTTATCACCAGATATTTTTGGTGATTGTTTATTGAATATATCCAATAAATAAAAAAAACAGTAATAAAAACAAACAAAAACATTTTGCTGTTCTTGCTGCCGACTCTCTTGTAGCATCGAGAGAAGCAAACTGAATCTTAATGAAGTCTTAAAGTAATCTTTTAACTCTCATGTGAGGCCTTTACATAACACTTTCAAATGAACCTTTGGCAGGAAATCCACTGCTGAGGTTTACGAATGACAGCTGCACAATCAGTCATGTGTGTGTAGGAGAAATACACATAAGCAAATACTATGGATATTATATTCTTTGATGCAGGACACCACTTAATTATGATGTTTGTGAAGGCGGTGGGGCAGAAGGCTCAGTAACACATGGAGGTAAGGGTGTGGCAGAAATGTAGAGAAATTAAGATTCCTAACAAGCAACGGGTGGAAGCTCATAAATCTACCCATGTAAAGCAGGGGGGGGGCTCACCTGCGATGGCGTGAGGGTCTGCAGAGTACTCCTGAACATCCAACACGCCGCAGTCCAAAGACGCCTTCAGCTTTTTCAGTTTGGAGGCCGAAGGAGCAATTCTGAACAAACCCTGAGACACAGAAAATGAGGACATGAGTTCAAACCTCCACTGCACCACCACAGTAGCAGTCAAGAAATTTAAATTAAAAAGGCAAGGAAAAACATTTCTGAGATTAAAGTGGTAAATTCATGAGAAAAAAAACTAAACTATGGTGTTGTGATCTAACCTTGCAAATTGAAGTGATATGGTTCCATGAAACAACAAAAAACTACATTTGGATTAAGATTTTACATACAAAACAGACAGATTAGATTATACTGCTAACACGTAAATGCATTAATAATAATACAATCATATAATGTAATATTATACTGTTGCTATTACAACCATCTGAAAGGGGCAATTCTGCATAATGTACACTTTTACTTTCGATACGTTACAAGTACATTTTGCTGATAATACTGCGTCAGCAGCAGTTCTGGTATCAAAAGGATCAATTTACTTTATTACTTTCAACTGCCAAATATGTCAAATTGATCTCTGGAAACACCAAGAATTAATTTTATGGCAAGTTAAACAAATCTTTTTCTTCCATAATGTTCAACAAACATCACATTAAGTCTAATTATTGATGAATAGAAATTGATTTTTTCATGATGATACATTTGTTTCTCATTTAATCTTATGAAGATTTGTTTATGGGGAACATTTACTGTACCCTCAATATGTCTCCATTAAACAATCATTACAAGCTGCACAGCTCATTGGCTTGATAACATTAGAAAATTAGGACATTTCTTACCATCTCACATTAATTAAACAGTCAAGGACTTTTGCTTTCAGGCTGTAAGCAAATTGCTTTGAGGAAACCAAACTGTAGCCTGGACCTCATTATTTCCCTTCAGTGACTTCATCTCAGACTTCATCTCAGATGATCTTCATCTACTTCTGCAAACGTTTCTCACCACTAAATGTGTTAACTGTGTTTATGTGAAAGACGGATGCAGTATGTGTTTTTGTGGAGTCTGACCTCTTCCTGCATGCCACACTCCAGCAGCATGGTGACACAGGCCTCGATGGGGAAGGCAATATCTCTCCCGCTGAGTGCTAAGTGCTGCTCTAATGATTTCCCATAGCATGGCTTCTCCACCCAGGTCTCTGCAAAACACACAGAGTTAAACACCCACACTAAAACATGAGCATAGAATACAGTCCCAGCGAAAAAAAAGCTGCAAAAAGTTTCCTCTCAGGCTGCATAAAGTTACCAAAACAAACAAGAAGTATATTTTCTGAAGTACCTTAAAATGCCCTAAAAATCTATTTATTTTCTCTCACACACACACACACACACACACACACACACACACACACACACACACACACACAACTTTGATTGTTGCTTATTTTGTCAAATAGTTGATACTTATTTAATGATACCTACAATTTTACATCATTTTCATGAGCTTTAAATAACCTAAAATAAAACAAAAAACATGTTGGCTGAAGAAGAAACTGGCTGACAAAATACATGCATCTCTCTCGACAAGGTCAAGAAGTGCAACCTTTCCTTGTATCGATCATATCTATACTAATGCTGAGGGCTTGCAGTGGATTTTAGTGATGAAACTGAAAAATGAAAACAGCTAAATCCCCACAGCAGGGCACACATGGGACATTGCAGCAGAGCCTGGGCATGAAGTTAGAGAAGAAAAACAGTCACACAGCAAACTCACCCTGATGAGCTTTGATCTGGGGCAACACGCTCTGAAGCAGCTCTAATGACTTCCTGTGGTACTCTGCCTGGACTTCTATCAGCTAGACAGAGAAGAGATTACAGCGTCTGTGACGGACAAGCCCAACATTTTGGTTTCTTCACTGAAGCCACTGTCACAGGAGAGATGTTGTACTTACTGTCTGGAAGTAGCTTGCATAGTCAATTTCTTTGGCCACAAAACTGTACATGTCTGCCGATAGCTGATCCTGGTGAAGACAAAAAAATAAATAAACATATTTCAAACAACAAAATTAATTATATTAAAAAACATAAAATGTGTTTAACAGACAGAGTTGATTTAGTATAAAAGCACGGGTGTAATTAATTACACTAACGAGCTCTCACTGATAATGTAGCTGAGCCTCGTTGATGTTATTAGTTACACCTGGGAGTCAAAACTATTATCAATATACAGTCAAATTCAAATTAATGCTGAGTGTTAATAGAATATAGAACTAGAAAGCAGTCTCAATCTTCTAAAATGTATTATTTTAAGAACAGAAAATATTTAATCTGCATTTGGATGTGAAACTTAATAATAATTAGTATATTAGACAACCACAATCTGTTATCTAAATCTTGTGATGATTATGAGTTACAGCTAATGTGTCATCTTTCTGTAGAGCCACCAGCAGGTGAAATGACTCCAGGAGTTGACATGTGGGGGGTATCATCAAAGTTTTGTTGCAATACCATAACATGTTAAAGGATAACGGCAATTCAAGGCCTACAGGATTTTGGCAACCATTTATGGGAAGGCGGTGTGGAATAAAAATATATTGCCTCACAGCTGTGTTCACTGCTGCTCCTGGAGAGCCCAGCACGACATGTTTCCATCTTTCCCTGCTCTGTCCTCACCGTCAGCTCTTGTTTGGCTGAACACACCCGAGCCAGATAATCAGGTGAGGACAGAGAAGGAACAGGAAACTGAGTTATGAGCAAAATTTTAAATGCTTTAAAAAAAAAAAACTCGGCTTTTGCTTTCCTCATGTCAAAACTTTTTTTTTTTAATGCGAGAAATCAAACAGAGAAGTGAACTGAAAGCGCAACTTGCTTCACCAACATTTTGCTGACGGTGACATTATGTAAATAACGTGTTATGGCAGTATGCTGCTTAACACACAAGTGAGTTGAAAGTCTGTTGGGTTAGCTTCAGATGCTTTCATCAGTGGGCCATCGGCTCAATCATCGTGTTACCTCATTCTGCCAGAGATAGTGACTAAACAGACATCGAGATTATTACTTTAATAAGACTATTTCACCATTTGAGGCGGGCCAGGTGCAGGATAATAGACTTAATGAAGGAGAGGAATAGTCTGTGGATATATTTCACCATATGAAAGCTGAAGCACATTGATAACGGCAGGATGGAATTTTATCTAAACCTGCAATAACTGATTTGTTTTGGCAACTTGGGACCATCAGAAACAAGCTGCAAAGTGACATATCTTATGAGTTCATATGGCGAAATATGTTAGCAAACAGTTGCTGAGCAGGTAGAGTACAGTGGCAGGTTTCTGCTGCAGGTGGAAACAACACTAGCAGAGCAGTGAACCAAAACAGTTAACAGTTAATTATCTTGGATAAAAACATTGATTAGAGCAGCTTTACTCAAATGGATCCCCTAAATGACCTGAAAGATAAAGACATTGAATTCATATCATGATTGACATAAACAGGTAGTTGTTTGTGAGTAAAGGGGACCACTGACTCGGCAGATCTCCATGCGGTTGGCTGCTTCCTCCATCTCTTCCCTGAGGTGGTCGGCCTTGGCTCCTGTTGGCTGCAGGTTGCTGGACAGTCCTGAAGACTTGGTGGACTGATAATACCTGGAAACAAAAACAGAAACACTGTCTTTTTCCAATATGTTTTTGTCAATATTACCATTGACTGAATCAGCATTCAGATCCTTTACTTAAGTAAAAGTACTAACACCACACTGTGAAAATACTCCACTACAAGTAACAGTCCTGCATTCAAAACATTACTTAAGTCAGTGTTTTACTATTATTTAGGATGTTTTTGTATTAATATTACCTCTGTATTAATGTGTATGTTGCATTTTACTGCTATAGATGTTTAAGGTTGTGCTCATTTGAACTCCCTCCTACACTGTTGGGTAGTTTAATCTATAGCAATGCATCATATTCTATAAAATCATGATATGTTTGTAGCTTTGTCACAAACATTCAAAATCAAAACATCTGGCGAATCATGTCTTTACTGGACAGGAAGGGGATGAAAAACTGTAATCTGAAAAGTAACTAAAGCTGTCAGACAAATGTCGTGGAGTAGAAAATATAAAATTGTACCTCTAAAATGTAGTGGAGTATAAAGTTACAAGTACCCTGAATCGTACCCTCAAATGTATACTCAAGTACAGTTCTTGAGTAAATCTACTTAGTTACATTCCAACACTGTGAAAACTAAACCTACAGCAGCTTACGACTTGTTTGTGATAATCATCGACAACAAAATCTGACAGCTAACAAAATGACTCACGGCAAACGAGAGTTTTTAAAAAAAAGCCAATTTAAGTCTTCACTTGACACTTGACTATCTTTATGCTTCCTCATTCATTCAACTTAAGCTATTTTCTCTTCCAATTCAAACCCTCCTCTGCCCTCTCTGTCTGACTTTCTGTCTGAGTTGAGTCTCTGGGTGGAGATAATATGCCGCGCTGCCAGAGGAGCTCAGCACACTGCAGGATGATAGGAAAAACTCTCTCAGATTTGGGTCACCAAAGAGAAAAAAACTGACTGGCTGGCTGGACTGCAGTGAGGGAAATCACATTTCTCTCCATGTCACTGCTCAGACTGGCACTGAAATGATGACAGTGAATCAGCACAACGAAAGTATGCTGATTGTATGTTTCAGCCTTCGGAAAACAGCTTTTGATTGGACAGGTGAGACATCTGCACTGACATGATGACGCAAGAAGTTTTCAAGAGGTTATTCCTCTGTTTTGGTCTTTTCGTGGGATTTGTTGACAATAACACAAATATATATCACCAGTCTTATCCTTTAGGCAGAAATAGTGAAATAGGCATTAAGTACGGTTTTCACACTTCATACATTCACAGTTACGTCATCACTGTGTGCAATCGCATCCCAGTGGCCTTCAGTGTGACGCTTCAGGACCGGTCCATTCACAGGGGATCACAGCCAAGTCTCTTTCTCACACATACAGGAGTAACTGACTCACCGTGTGCGTGCGGAGTCCATGTCCAGGACCAGCTTCGCTAAATGTTTCCTTTGTTTCTGGATATTAGGGATTTCCACCTGAGAGGACGGAGCAGAGAGCTGTTGTTGGTTTGTTGGTGTGAAAAAGGAAACACACTCAGTATTGTCAGAGGCTTTGCACCTGTGGGAGCAAAACTCTGGTCTCATGAAGATTAGTTCACTGGCTAATTTAGAGAGTAATCATGTACAGTATGTCCTGTATTAGACACATGTAGGTGCAGCCCTGTACAAGCTTTTCGACTGAGAAAAGTTTCAGGGACTATTAAAAGGATCAAATCAACACATTTTCTCTTATTTAACTAATGTTTTCATCTGTCTGGGGTCTACTTGAATAGATTTTTCTCAATGGATTTATGTATCTAGTGAAAACACCAGAGACAACAATGTAAATAAGTCGATAACTTTATCGTCTGATATGTTGCATTTTTTTAAAGTTTATTAAAAACAAAAGAGGCAATTCTGGAGGTACCTACAAATGAGGAGCTGCATCAAGAGTCTGGGGGCTATGTTAAGAAATGGACAACAAATACATTCTAATAAGTTTGTCTCGAAGAACACAATTAGCCTGAGTCTTTTAATTATTCTATATGGTTACAAAAGGTCATTTAAGAAAAAATCTGTGAAAGATCCGATTTCAAACGTAGAAGAAGTCATAGGGAAAAAAAACATGGTAAATATACACAGTTGTTATCATCAGATAAACTTAAAAAAAGTGTGACTCACGAATGATAATTACTGTTGGAAGTGTAAAAATGAACCAGGTACTTTTTGTTTTAACTTATTTTCGGAATGTACCTTGTTTCCCCTATTTGGAAAGATTCCCACTGTTTTTATAATTAAAATGTATTTTTCAGACTGTAGCAGCTACTTTTCCTTTCCTTTTGTTTTGTTTCATATTCTTCAATGAACTACTGTAATATGTTGTCTTCGATTGCATCACATTTTTTTTTTAATCTATTGGAAAGGTTATAAACCAACTTGAATAACAAATTGTTTTAATATAATGTGTTTAAATTGAGTCCATTAACAACGCGGTCCTTCACAGTGGGGCTTCTGTACCTCTGCAAGGTCGTACAGAGGCTCCACGACGTCCCTCTCGATGGTGAACTCGAACAAGATGAGCTCGTGAGCGAGTTTGTCCTGCGTCTCGCCGCAGAGCTTCAGCATCTTCCTGCAACAGACAACAGGACCAGGAAGCATCAGTGATTAAACAGAGAGCATGCGTCACAGTGTAAAATGTAGGTCTGAGGTTGTCTCTAGCACAGTTTCTGAATTGCTGATATTTATGCCCCTTCTCTCACAACTCTAATAAACAACAGTGATGCCTATACATGAAGAATTGCAGCAAGGTGATGTAACACAGTGTAACTCAATGTAATGGTGTGCATAAACACAGCCATGATAACGGCTTGCCATCAACATGTGCGTAGAAAACATTTGCATTTCTTGTATTTTTCTCTCTTTCAATTCTCTGAAACAAAAAACACAGATAATTCAATCTGCCAAATGTTTGTTTGCAAAGGAGTTACATTTTTATTCCGTATGACAACACATGTGCAGCATTTTGAAAAAGTGCTGCAAAGTGAGAAAACACAACTAAAAACACAAACTCTGAAAGTCCCACAGAACACAAAAGTAATGAATTACAAAACAGTTGAATTCACTAAAAGGAAATGAGTCAACAATGTAAGTTTTTTTTTATTTTCAGATATTATTACAGATATTTGCTGTTGATCTAGTGTTAGCCTTTCTTTTTTATTACTAACCAACCTATTTAAATACTGATACTATCTGAATCATGCAATCATTGTTTTTTTTAGTGCTAATAACATGTATATTCTTTCCATTTTCCCCTTTTATTATATTGTTGCTTTTGGCTTTATTAAAATTGTATTTATTTTTTGGGGATATTGTTTTAGTTATGCATTTCTGCCTGGGTCCCTGTATTTTTTATGGTGAACTCCTATAAAAAAGAAAAAAAATGAATATAGGAGTGACATTTTTGTTACTCTCAAAATAGGAATCCGGCAACTGTCTGATTGTATTTTTTTTTTTTTAGATTTTCTGTTAGTTATGTTGTTGGTACTGTTGACACTGTTTTGTTTGAATTGGAAAAAGTGAATAATTAAGGTGTTAAAATTGTTGTGTTGAAATTATAATATTAAAACAAAAGAAAATGACATTGATAGCTCATTTTACATAAAGGAATTTAAACTGTTTTGTAACTCTTGTATCCTGTGTGACTCGCAGCGTCTATATTTAAAGCTTGTCATACAAAGAGGCTTTCCTGGTTAAATAAAGGTTGAATTGATCAATGATCAATTGATTATTTATTGATTATTTATAAATGTACCTTGTAAATGTACTCTTTTTCTTCTTATCATTTTTGTAATACATATTAATATTATTTTAATTAATTAATTGTAATCATTTAACAAATTAATTTGAATCCTTTTTATATAGTTTGTTAATGAATATGTATGTACATATCATGTATGTGTTTATTATTAGAATTCTTATAAAATGGAAAAAGAATATAAATATTAAATGTGTGTGTGTGTGTGTGTGTGTGTGTGTGTGCTCACCCTAGTAGAGACTCGTCCCCGAGCACAGCCGCCCCCTCCACCATACATTGTGCAAGTGTTGTTAGAGGAAGCTTCTTCTGCACAGAAATAAACACACACGGAAGGAAACATCCATCCTTTTATTCTCTCAAACTGTTTGGTATCATCAGTTTGTCCACTTTAATGTCACGTTAATTGTGATGAAGGAGATACTTTGTAACGAAGCACCTGCTTTATTTAAATCACATTTTATGTAATTAAGTTGTTGTTCTCACTTTTCCTTTGGCTCGGCTTATCTGTCTGTTTGTCTGTCAACAGGATTAACAGAAATCTACTGGCCCGATTCTCATGAAACTTAGTGAAAGGCTGTAGCATGGAACACGGAAGAACCAAATACATTTTGGAGCAGATCTGAGCAGGTGCCAATACACAAATTATGTTTCTCTTCTGTTAACATTGCGAGAAAGGGCATTTGTGGCGCATTGATGTGGTGTTGGAATAATCAGAAAAATTATTTCCAGACTGGGAACATTCATGTGAACGCCCCTCAAGTCGGAACACCAACTCTGAAACAGATAGCGACGTGTTGTATAAACGCTCTGAGCAATAAAATACAACACATCTTCTTTTCAGCATCCATATTGTTTCCACATTACGACTTAAAGCTCATGAACACGCCGAAGTCGGAAGAACAACTTCCCAACTCTGGAAATGGGAACATCCGAGGAGCACGTAAATGCACCGTTGGCCTTCGCGGAGGTCTGCGCTCTCTAGTCTCTGCCATACTAGTTATTTAAGTGTTTTCGGGTAGCTTCTCACCGAGGGGGACCTGACGGACTTCTTGTCCACTTCCACACCCTGCTGGCCCTGCAGACAGGCGGTCAACTTCTTGTGTGTGCTGTGGGAAACCTGCTTGACCAGCTCCAGACGTTTCTCCACCTGAGACACAGAAAGAAAGAAAAGACATGAGACAGGATAACGTACTCGTGAACAGATTAAAGGGACAGTTCACCCCAAAAATCATACATGTTCATCCTCTTACCTGTAGAGCTATTTCTAGATTCTAGATTGTTTTGGTGTGAGTTGCAGAGTGTTGGAGATATCGGCCGTAAAGATGTCTGCCGTCTGTCCAATAACATGGAACTAGATGGCTCTCAAAGCTCAATGCACCAAAAATACAGTTAAAGAACTCAACAGAAATTTCTGTTTTCAGGAATCATGACCCGGTTACTTAAGATAATCCACAACTTGTTGTGAGCACATTCATGTAGGAACTATTTTCTTTACCGTATCGCCGCAGAAGGAATTGGCATCTGTTCCTGGACGAGAGGCTCATGTCGCTGTGATATGTAAACATTAATGGCGCCTCCTCAGCTAAGCTGTGGCGTTAGCTATCTCAAGCAGATCTCAGGAGAGCCTCTCCTCCATGAGCACGCTTCCTTCTGCTTGATGAGGTCGGCGGGTGTAGTTTGGTAAAAAGAAAAATAGTTCTTACATCGAACTGCTATTATTGAATTAACCGGGTCATGATTTCTAGACTCGGCCACTCACACCAAAACAATGTAGATTGATAAATAGCACTACAGATGAAAAATAAGTATTTTTGATTTGGGGTTAAACCATTCCTTTAAGTCAATTTTGGGCATCCCTATTGCCAGTTACAGACATGCACATGCAGGCACTTACAGCCCGTCTGCCTGGCATCAGAACAAGCTTCTTCTCAGCTGGTGACACTTAAACGGCACCATTACCTGTCTCACTTAAATGCCTCTCATTTCATTATTAGCCCAACTCAGTGGAACCCACGTCGCTGCCGCTGAGGGCATTAATCAGATCAATTACAGCGCTGCACCCCGAGTCAATCAGTGGGGACGTTCAGCCTTTTGTCTCACAAAGAAGTTCAATTTCAGCGCTCATTAACGTCGCCTGAAGGCAGTACAGAGAGCCATTTGAAAAAGTCATTTCATGCACACTGAATACTTTGCACCGATGATGATTTTTTTCCCTGTGAGAGGCAAGTAGCATCATTCAGAAAGATACCGAACACACACACACACACACAATTGATTAATTAATTAGTACCTGTAGTAGGTCTTCACTTAATACTTCTGTTTTTTCAGCCCTAGAAGAGAAGAGAAGAAGAAAAAGAGGCTGTTAGGGTAGACGGGTACAAGTACATGACTTGATGACTGAATTTGTGCACACATAATAAAGAGTATTGCAGTTGCAGCCTGAAGCTAAAATAGAGAGAAAGGTAATCTCACTGCACACAACGATGCAGAACCATGACTTGTATCAGTTTATAATATAATAACCGCCAGATAATGTAATTAGTTGCTTAAGTATGATGAAGCTGTTACTCTAAATTGGATGAAAATATGAGAAAGCTTGTTGATTAATTTGATACACACACACAATACTTGTTAGTAGATACATTCAGTGTTAATTTTGTATTAACAACAAGACAAATATAAAATACAATCAGCCTTAATAAAGCGTGACCACATTGTTACATTTACGTACTATATCGAGACAAGAGTGCCTCGAAGAGCCTTTGTATACTTTTTGATCTGACATGTCTATGCGTTAGTTATATTTTCTTCAAATTGATGCCCATTCTGTTTGCAACATAGGACTTTGATTTCCCTAGGTAGTCGTTTCATTTACTACATAATACTTAATTTAGTTAAAAATTCTAATTAAAACAAAAAGAGAGAGAGTGAAAGATGACAAGTTGGCTACAGTATGAGGATGTGGAAATGTATTTTATAATTAATTACAGGCCAATATTTTATCAATTAAAATTGACAATAAATATGACCTTAGAAAATACAACATCCAATTTAGCTTGACTACCGATATAAACCATGGAAACTGCCGGTCTTCTATCCGAATACAGATACAGATACAGATAATGAAGTCTCTGTATACCTCTACTTTCTAGCTCGTATTCAATTGATGGAAAACAAAAAACTACTCTTTAGTTGCACATTACTTCAATTCTTGCCTCCTTCATTGACTTCAAAATGACTAATTAAGTATCTAATGCTTATCAATGATGGGAAACCTGGGAGCCTTAACCCTAACGTTTTCCTTATCAATGGCTTATAACTGGTCAATAAAACAATTATTAGCCATTAGTCACAACTTATAAACCCCTTAGAAAGGCTGTCATTAAAAAGTGGTACAAAACAAGCAAAACTGCATACAAGCTTTACAGGACAGATGCAATTAATAAAAAACCCACTATAGTAGGAGCGTACAAACTTATTTATGGGTGTTTTCAAGGCACTAAGATCAAGAATCCAAAACATACAACAGCTCTGTCCATTCTGACACCACAAAAACCAACAAAGTCCGCCTCGCCTCACTACCTGGACACCACCGACAGCACATCCTCTGATCGTATCCTGACACAGACAGACTTTACTATAATTTAGTCTAAATAAAAAAAAAACCTTAAGGTTCTCCCAGGACTTACAGAGCCGTGCCGTTCCTGTGTGAGAATCTAGTCCTGTTGATCTGCAGCTTTCTCTTCCACATCCCCCCTGCTAACAGGAGGGAAACCACCTGTTGTCAGGCAGGAGCCGAGTGACGATGAGGGGGAGAAAGCGGAGTGACACACGGAGAAGGAGGGCGTGATCCTGAAGAAAGAGACCTGATTATCTGGTCTATTCAGTCTTTCATTCTTCACCCACATATCTGTTTTCTCTGTTATATATCCACTTCTGTGAGCGGGTTGAACTGCAGAAAAAGATTTATAGGCCTTTTAAACAACTCTCACACCTTTGCTTTTGTGGTTTGTCTGGATTATTATTATTCATCTGTCTGAGGTGGAACAGCTGGAAGCAGGAGGACAGAAAGGGAAAGATCTTTTATTTCATTCCTCAGTCTCCTCTACTGCTGGTGTCTGTTCTGCTGTGAGCCTCAGCATGCAGCTTCTTGACTGGGTCTCTGCTCCTTCCACACGCAGCTCTGAGCTAATGCAGCTTTTCGAGCAAGTGTGGTTGCTTTTGTCCTCTCATTTAAAGGGATATTCCAGTAAAAGTGGTGGACCAACCGATGTCAACAGCCACCCGCAATATGTGTAGGTGCATTAGATTGAGAGAAAGGGATTAAATCATGTCGACATCCGTGTGGTTTTGTGAGTGTGTGTATAGCTTTAGCAGAACGATAGTGTTTCTGTTAGCACAGACACAATGGCTCTGTGTCTGTATGTTGATTTAACCTAATTTACCTCTGAAACACTGTGTGCAAATCCAGGATTTTTCTCTGATGTTTATAGTAAATCACTGACAGTCTCTGGATTCATTTCCTCTCTGACAACAAGGACAGATTTACTGGCTCAGTGAATTTAACTAGGAGGGATAATGATCCCCCTGCTAACACACACACACACACACACACACACACACACACACACACACACACA
>CALSBV010011050.1:1188785-1202554 GCA_943590825.1 Bovichtus diacanthus | reverse complement strand
ACACACACACACACACACACACACACACACACACACACACTTCTCGTTATCATGTCAAATTATACAAGATATTTAACACTGGAGTACTGAAGTCCACAGGCTTCTTGAAAACACTTCAATGGGCTCGTAATGAGAGCATGTCGTACACTCTGGTATGTCGTGTCTTTGTTTGAGCTATGAGGCCAAAGGGTGAGGCGTCACCAAGCCATCTATTGACTGTGTGTATCAGTAAAGTGACAACAGAGTGACAGGAGAGAGCGACACACTCTCACTGTGTGAGACGACAACCAGGCGACAGTCCTATGAGGGGAATGTGGTTTTACATCCCGTGTTGAGAGGACAAAGAGATAACAACAAGACGTTGCTGTATGTCAGCTAGAAGATGTGTGAATATGTGTGTATATACATGTGTATTTTTGTATGTTCGTGATCTTATCCTGCAAAAAAACGCAGGTGGCAACTCTTCTCTCACGTCTTTGTTTAGTGACACAGGTAGATGCTAACTGGGTTAGCTTCTGTGACTCTATTTAATCTCTCATTGAGTTTCTTTTATCGTCTTCTTGACAAACTCAAATGTGTTTGTTCTAAGATAAACAATCGTCGGTACTTCTTTTGTCGAACTGGTGACCTTTAACCTGCAACAGTCTTAGGCTTACATTATTCCAAATGTTTCCAACAATTTTCGAACCTAGAGAAGTACGTCATTTGAATCAAGGTAACAGTCCCTTCATTTGGTCCCCTGTAGGGATGTCTCGATACCAGAAATTGAAAGAAAAAAACCTGCGGCCCAGTGCGCACAGCCAGACTTATGTGCTTTAGAAACCGATAAGCAGAATTGAAATTAAAAATGTCTTATTTCCTTTCAGATTTTAAACGCGTCGACGGGACTCCGTTAGTCTGGAGCCCCCTGGTATCTACGGTACCTGCTGTATTGTAGAATGAGTACCATCAGATCTTTTGAATTTTGGCATCGACTTGGTACCGCAGTATAGATTCTCGTGACCCTAGTCCCATATAATAGAGACGTATACACATGCGTCAGCTTCGTTGTTGTATATATACACACAACCACGAAGCACGATGAACCACGATGAACCATATATATAACTATATATTTGAACCAGATGAAGAATTTTTGTCATTTGATGTCTGGATCTTAAGTTATTAAAGAAACAAGCTGAGCAAACGTTAGAGCGAAACGGTAAAATCCTCCTGAACGATGAACAATAAAAGGAATCCTAACTGGGAGAAGATGACTGGAATAACACTAATGGGTGCCACCAAACTCTGTAATGTGTTCCTGTTTTGATCGAGAGACCCGTAGCTGCAGAACATGACATGTTGTACGCTTAAATAAACAACAATTCTTTTTTAAATCATTTTTTTAAATCTGTACCATCATGCATTGCACAAATGGAGTAAACTGCATGACATACTGTTGAGCAAGGCTGGATTTGTTTAGTAATTTATAATTTCTTACTTCCGAAACAGAACCTGGAAGTTCCAGTTTCACTTTGACTCTCTATAAAACACACCACCCACAGACCCACAGAGCTAAGCTAAATTGTAAAGATAAACTGTCCCAGATGCTCTGGATTTAGCCTCTTCAGGACAGGAAGTGTTAAGTAAACCTTCCTGACATAGAACTGCAAAGATGTGTGTATCAAGGCAATTAATTCATCTCATTAACTAATGAGGTAGATTTCATAGGTTAAAGCCGACAGGCATCATGAGTTTCACCTTCATAAAAAGAGGTGTGACTAAAACATTTTCTGTGTGCTCAGCATGGAGGAGGTCTTTTTCCATCTCTTACACTGGAACACACACTTACAAGCACAGCATGAGGCTTCCCCTTTCATTTCTTCTCTCGTCCCCTTCCCTCTCTGCATTTTACCGACACAAACATCATTTTAAGGAACCCCACAACGCCTGATGAAATACAAAGGCGCAGAAATTGCTCTTGCTCCAAAGACTGCAGATGAAGCAACACCTTGCCTCGGGCTCTTCTGAGCTCCTCTGGGGTTTTCCCCGGACCTGTTACTATGAGCTGCGCAGACACACAGCCCTAATAAAGCATAGCCATTAAGAGAGAGAGAAAGAGAGAGAGAGAGAGAGACAGACAGAGAGACAGAGAGAGAGAGACAGAGAGACAGACAGAGAGAGAGAGAGAGAGAGAGAGAGAGAGAGCTTTATGGCACTCCCCGCAAGGCTCTGCTTCCTTATTGCGACCCACATTCTACATTCTGTGACAGTGAAATATTCATCGCAAACATGCATGTATCATGAAGCAGAAAAGGTCGCTGGAGCAGGAGGAGGGGGGAGACATAAAGATGGAGGACGCAAAGGAAGGAAAAAGGTGAGAAAATCTCAGCGTATTACAGCTCTGAGCCAAACCTAATCCTTCAGTCGCTCCGCGTTTCATCTACTGTGCTGGGCGCGCTCTGTGTTTTTCAAAATGTCAGCTGTGATTTCATCAGGCATCATAAGGCTCTCCAACCGGGCACCAGATGCCTTTAGAGGAGAGGCCCTCAGGCAATAAACCCAGGTCCCCTCATCTGTCTGTCCACACACACACACACACAGACACGCACGCACACACACACACACACACACACACACACACACACACAGACACACACACACACACACACACACACACACACACACACACACACACACACACACACACACACACACACACACACACACACACAGACACACACACACACAGACTGGAACGACATGAGACAAAGGCTCATGAGGTGAGGCTACAAAAGAACTGCTACCATTTTGCAATTCAGCACAAATGCAGAGCTGATGGGCGGAGGACTCTGCATTACAGTCTGGGGGAGGAAGACTTTGAAGACTAACACACCAGCGAAAGTCTGCTTCACCGCATGCACAGGGAAGAGCACCTGCTACGTTATTAGGAGCATATGTTGCTCTTCTCAGCTACAAGTCATCGAGGGCGCTTCACTACAGGAGGATCCACTGACGTGGTAAAAGAATACGTTTGTGAGGCTGTTCTCATATGCCGTTCGTACGTACACCTACGAAAAGTAATGCACTGTATTTCGTATTCTTCATATGCTTCAAATCCTAACTCCCACACTGCAGTGAAGGCTTGTCACAACATTGCAAGCTGACGTCCTCTTTGTGCTTTAATCAAAAGAATGCCTGATCTCTGACAGAACGCGGATGATTGTGAGCGTTCGAAATTAGCCACGACAGTCAGATAAAAAGAGAAATCTTCTTCTAATCTTTTAGAAATCAAGCAGCATTTTCTGAATATGCTCCTCTGAAACTGGACGGCTCACAGGATATTTGATGTTTTTTTCACCCAAACAGACTTCATTTTATAGTAATGATAACATCCCACAAAGCTGAAAATGCTCAGCTGCATGTCTCTAACTGCAATACAATGAAACCAGAGAGACTTGTTACTCTTGTTTATCTACAGTACTTGGTGTAAATGGCATTTTAACAATATAGAGCAGGAGATAAAAACTATATCAGCACAGTAACCTTTCTTGTTTTTAGTCACGGCAGTAATTGCTATTTACTGTGTTATACAAGTGACATTTTCCATTATACGTGCTCTTCCAAGCTCATTCAGCTGCATCGTGGTGTGTTTGCAGCTCTGCAGAAATCCACCCTGAGATGTTGAGAGGAGACGAGACGAGACAGAGGGGGAAGCCTGGCTGCGTGTGTGAGTCATCACCTGCATCACGTGCCTTCAGGCAGAGTCTGCTGAGAAAGACCCACACAGACCTCAAGGTGCAGTCCAGGAAGTATGTTCGGTTTGTTTACATGAATACATATTCCTGAAGAATTAATATCTGAAGATTTAAAGGGGCAGACGACCACATTAGTCATGTAGAACACTAGCATGTCCTCAAGTATTGCACTGAAGTACACATTTGAGGTACATTACTTGAGCATTTTCTTCTCGTGCCACTTTAGACGATTAATCGATTAACAGAAAATTAATTGGCTAATTTTGATAATCATTATGTCATTTTGAATGTAAAAACATTTCATGGTTCCAGCTTCCTTTGAATTATTTAAATGTTCTAACACTTTGTGCTTTGTATTTCTCACTATTTCCACAATTTTTACAAACCAAACAATCAATGGAGAAAATAATCAACAGATTCATCCATAATAAAACTAATAATTAGTTTTCAAAATGAGCTCCACCTCAACTAACTAGTTAGTTCCTGCTTTTACGTGAATGCCTGAGTAATAATAATCTAATTATATAAAATAGTACAGCAGTAACAGGGGACATTTTTCTTTATTTAATACTTGAAGTACATTTTACTGATTATACTTATATACTTTTAATTAAGCAACATCTTCAATGGTGGGCTTTTACTTGTAATAGACTATTTTCAGTTTGGTATTAGTACTTTTACTTAAATAAAGGAGCTCAATACTTCCTACAGGTTATCTCAGATTGGGCTTGGGCGTAGGTGAAGGGAGAAGGGATACATGAAGTAATGAAAGTATGTGAATACTATTTTCTGCCTGTTGCATATTTGTAACAATCCAGAAGATAAAGCATTATTATGATATGGTGCTTTTCATACTAATAGTAAAATAAAGTTATATTCGCAATGTTAATTATTAATACACTAATGCAATTAAAAATCATACTTAGTTTTTATCGATAGAGACCTCATACTTTACTCTGAATTTTATCATTTGATTAATTCTGTTAACTTTACACTATCTAATGCTTTTATCAAGGATCCGTGTACCGTTTCTCAAAAAGTAGCTGCAGTGACGAGCAGCTTGAGTAGTGAGATAAGCAGGAAACCAAAAACAGAGAAACCCACTTAGCCAGTCAACAAACTGGGTCAGAGCTTTGTTAGTGCGCCAGAGGAGCTGCCTGAAGCCCTCACACATGAGCAGACGTGTCAACTTTATCAAAAGAAATGGATTGATTTGGGATCAGTATCTCCTACTTCACCCATCGTAACTCAACATGCACTTATTATAATAACCTTCAGCCACATGTGTTTTCCTTCCATACAGGCTCCATAACATCATACTATAAACACCCAATAGCCTTCTGACAAATACTAACATCCCACTCAGTCATCACACCCACCGTCCTCGGGGTCGTCCTGCGTCATAATGGCTGAAGGCCTCAGTGATGAAGCCGCCGTGTCCACAGAAAGACCGTCAAGCCAACTTATGATGTCAGTAAATCAGCTCTACGGCCGCTGTCACAGCTAGAAAGGTTGACAAAGAGCAGTATGGAGTGACATGAACCCTCTATGCATGATAAACAGCATGTGTCTATAACCAAGAAGAGACACAGACACCAATGAACCAGACATTTGTTATTCCTGAAAGGAAGAGGAGGGTCTGCAGGAGCTTTTTGTTGTGAATAGTGAGGATAAAGTCTCTTTACACATGCAGGTAACTTTGCCACTTGAACTGAAGTAAGAAAAAACAAATAAATAAATCCTAACTTTCGAGGTTCAGGTTCAGACCGACCAAAAGCACTGCATGAAAATAAATACAGCCCCATTAAACACATTTCAAACACTGGATTCAAACCTGATCCCTGTTTGGACGTGGCAGTCAGCAGTACACTGTGAAATAGCTTAAGCTGCCTTAAAAATGTGAGTGAATGGAGCTAAAGGTAAATAACAAATTCAAACTTTAATCATGAGTTGTGAAAATGTAAAACCAGCCAGATTAGGTTAGCTAAACCTGAGACAACGAGTTCATTAAACTTAAGATATTAAGTTAAATCAACAGCTCTACACACCCGTTGGTACCAGAGATACTGTACATTATGTGCGGTTCGGGGGAGGGAATAAATTCAATACTAACATTCAACGTGGTTCAAATTGTATTTCGTTATAATGAGAATAAACAACTCGTTGACTCATTTCCTGTCACCCCTCTACTATCTGCATTAATGGCACAAAAAGAAAAGAGTTAATTTGCAAACGCAGAACAACACCATTCTTACAATGAATAAACCAACTCCAGCTGGATTGATATTCTTTCTATTTTTTACATTATACAGGAAAATAAATCAAAACAGAGATATCTGGTTTTGCAAATGGACCCTTCATATGCGTTGCCAGTAGATTGCTTTATAACATGAACTGTTGAGACAGAGGATCAAATGATTGTTGCTGCAATAGCTTCTCACAATCGTAAACCAAATCCTGACTCATAGTATTATCAACCTCTGTGCAGTGTGTTGGCATCTGATAAGCCTTAAACCCAACAGATCTAGTACTCAAACCTTCGTCTTTCTGATCCCTGAAACTACACGCTCCCATCAATGCAGCCGATCGTGGTAGTCTAAAAGTATCATTGTCTACCATACGAACCATCAACACTTTAAGCTTAAGAGTCTGGCTCTTTCCTCCAGCCAGCTGAGAATTATTCAGGAGGAGTTCCCTTTCATGACTCAGCTGCTGAGTCATAAAGTACCTGCCAAACCACTTCATTCTTCTCTGTAGATATGTGGGATTTGAATTACACAATACAGATTATGCAATAAGCATTTTAAAGCTCCATTTATCTTTTTGTTTTGAGTTGACACTGGATCAAATGTGCTACTAATCCCACTGATAATCAACAGTCCAGTGTGCAGATTGCTGCACATTTCGGTTACTTTTAGGTAGAAAATGTATTCAATGCAATCTAAAACTACAGTTGAATCAAAGATAATAATCACTTTAATAATGTATTAATCTATATCTTTATACATACACTTTTCTGTTTATTTCTCACTACATATTTTAGCTTTATCTTTTTTTAAACCTTATTTATATGTGATCTTTTTTATATTGCTTTGTGCTTCCTGCCTTTTCATGTCTTATGTAAAGCCCTTTAAATTTCACTGTTGTTTAAAAAGGCACAATACAAATTCATACACCATTATTTTGTCGATGAATCAGCAGTACCTAGAATGCAAAGCAAGGTCTTAAAATAGCTAATTTATTCTGTTCAGCCATCCAAAACCCCAAAGTAGGTGAAATTGCAATGACACAAAATAGAGAAGAAGCAAATCTTCACATTTAAGAAACTAAACAAAGCAACGTTTGGTATTTTTGCCTGATAAGTGACTGAAACAATTACTTCACATGCCTTTATGATATGGCTCCTCCTTCTTTCATCAGTGCCTAAGTATTAAAAACAATCTTTCCTTGTGGTCTTATCAGCTGCCAATGCCGAGGAGCAAAAGCTGCTCTCCTCTTGTACGCCAAACTAAATGACAGAGACATAGAGTCTTTTAATTTCCAAGGCTCAAGAAGAAGCGGGACGGGGGCTAACTGCACCCCTGTTGTGCAACGGCTCGTTACAGAGGCATCATGTTATCAGCAGCGACATCTTTATTAAGCCGTCTTATCACAGAGCTGCTCTGCTGATTGCTCTCAGACAAAACTTTTTTTCTCAAGAGAGGGTAAGTAGAGTCCATGGAGCTAAAACAAGGGAACACAAACTGCTCGCAGTGCTGTCGCAGGTTACCCTGTTTGTGAAAAAAAACACACTCCTGACAGGACGAGTGTGTCATCCCTGGATCACACCTGAAGCTGCTCGTCTGTCTGCTGTCAAACTCTATTTGACTCCGTTACTTTGTGCAGTGGTTTGGACCTGAAGGTTCACAGCAGGCTGTATGTTGGTATGCTGCAATGTTTTACAGCAGGTCGGTGCAAAAAATGTGTGAATGTGATCGCACTTTAATACACTCGCAAGTAACTTTTTGCCAGCGTGTTTCTTTCAGAATTCCCTCATATGGAACCTAACTAAACTGACAATGAGTCTGACAACATTTTTTGACTTAAATGCTTTGTTAACAGTACATAAAACTGCTATTTGAGTTACTTTCTTAAAGCCATACAAGTCTGTATACAATAGAATATGCAGGCAACCATCTCTGAGTCTCCTCTCTTATCACAATACGAATGTCTGACCTTGAATATTAATTACTCTGAAGGACACATGAAGTGGTCTGTGACTTCCTTAATGCGATGGATATTGTGACGCATTTCTCGATGACAATGCTGTGGCAGTACGGGACACGGTGACAGATCATCGTAAACCAGAGGGAGTTTGTTCAAAAGAAGCTGCCAGGTGGACCTTTAGTTAAGATTTATTTTTGTGAAATGAGAAGAATATCAGTAAGGGAGAGAGGAGGTTTAATTTAACAATAGAAGGGTATAACAATAAGTTCAAGTCCTAGAGTCTTAGGGTCTTAGGCGCTTTAATTTTGTCCACTAGCGCCCCAAAATCCTGTCATTTCCTACAGTCCTGATGCTCTGAAACAAACCCTATTGCCAGACAAGGACGCATTTCCTGCACAATTCTGCAAATCTGTAGTCATTAATGTTTGTCCTCTGAACACTCATCTGTATGACTGCTGCAGCTTGGCAACTATTCACATAATATTTATAACAAAAACAATTGTATAAACAATAAAAAGGCAGCTAAATACTGGTATATATGTTATGTGTCTACAATGCAAGCATAGCAACTGTTTCACCACTTCAATAACTGTCAGATATAAAATGAAGCAGTAACAGATTATACAAACTAAAATTGGTATTTAGTTCAAACCGGACTAATTCAATCAAAGAACGATTTAGAGGATTAAGTATCTGAGAATGTGCTATAGGAAATAGGGTTATGTGACTTTTTTTATTTATTATTTAGTTTTCTTTACCGTACTAATATCTATTTTACGTTATTTAGTTTTATTTTGCATGTATTAACATATTTCTATATTTTCTTTTTTTCACAGCTATATATATATATTTCCTAATTATCCATCTACTGTATTTGTATTTGAATGTAAATTGGTGTTGAAATTATTTTCTGAAAACTCAAATAAAAAAAGAAATATGAAAAAAAAAAAAGAGAGAATTTAAAAAAGGTAACGCTGACACACATACAGACTGATGATAACAGTGTTTTTTAAGCTTGTCCCACTTTCTCTAGTTTACTGGTTTGCTTTAACAGCATTGAACCCCCAAAGAAAGTAGCAGAATACATTTGAATTTTATATGAGGACAATTAGCTCTGTTCACCCACTTCTGGCCAAAAATAACACCTTATTATGGACAGCTGCTGTGGTTTGGGCTGAACAGCTCAGTTAGCAGATTAGCAGCTTTCCTGCTATTTACAAGGTGTGCAGACTAAAGACATTTGAGGGCTCCTGCAGAGGAGGAAAGACTCCTGACTTTTTTCAAACAAAAGATTAACTGCAGCTTGCACTCGTCTTTGACAATCCTGAACAACATGAAAGTTAAAAATCAAGGCATTAACAATCAGTCAGTGTCGGTTTAAACGTACAATATGTAACTTTTTGCCACTAGGAGTCTCTCAATCAAAAATAGTAAAAGACAGAGTTTGTTGTGAAGTAGGGTGGAATCATGGGAGTTGTTGTCTTCACCACCATTGCCGTCATTGCAGTCAGCTTCTGCTGGTTAGGGTTCCTTCAGTGTTCATCCTTCAAGAGGATTTTGTCAGGAGCCGAATGTTGCACAGAGGTCTCTCCAAAAACAAACATTAAAACCGGTATAAACCAGTAAAGACACAGGGCGGAGTGGCTACGAGCTAAAGGCTAACGTTTGCTCAGCTTGTCTCCCTGATAACTTAAGATCCAGACGTCCCATGACTAAAATCCTTCATCCGCTTTAAAAACAACCAAGGTCTAAAAAGCCCATCCTAAAAATGTGGCTTCAAACTGGAAAAAAAGTAAATTTATGACAGCTACTGGCAGACAACCAAATCGCTGACACATGTCAAAAAGGGATGCGGCACCATTACAGGCGACCAAATGAAACGCACCTATTCCACAATACTTTATGACAATCTCAGGAGGTGTGAGACATAAAGCCAAACGTTTAAAGCCACTCTGCCTCCGTCATGATCACACTTGGTTCACACTATCAGCATGTTTACATCATCATCGCAGCAGCTAAACAGACTCAACTGTTGCCATGGATTCCTGCACGAAAACGAGGCTGTGTGGGTTGAGGCCTATTGAAGGGATCTATAGTTGAGAAGCATTAACTGAAACATACGCTGTGGGGTGAAGGTAAGAAATGAAGCTCACAACTCCTCCACCCACTGTGCTAGGATGTGTGCATGTGTGTGTGTGTGTGTGTGTGTGTGTGTGTGTTTTCTTCACAGCTGACTGTCAACATCCTTATTCAGACTGTAATGAAAACTCAACAGGATCATATTCAGCTCCAGCATCCTGTTTCAACCAGGAATATATGAAATGACAGATGTTATACACAAACTATACAAGAGCTGTACCGAACGTCTTTTTTTCTTTACGTTCAAAGTTTCTATCGAGGTTTTCAAACGAACGTCTGTTGTCGTATTTTTTTTACGTCATCACCCTTTAAAAAAAATAGGGGGCAAAATAGATTTCTTTGTTATTGTGGTTGTAGAAATGTATTTATGCTGTTATATTGCAGCTAGAACGCCCCGTTAATACAGTGCCTCTCTCAGTGCCTCTCTTTGTGTGCGTCAAGCGGGAGAGCACACAGTTCTTTGTCTAAAATGAAAATGTTTTTAAAAAGGCTAAAAGCCAACCAATATGGATTGAAGCAGAATATTTTGTTGGATAGAAACATGTTGTGAATTCTTGGAATCATCATCTTTTTCAATTCATTTTGACTTCACAACGCCTGAATGTTGATTTAGAATTTGAATGTTATGAATGAAGTTTCAGAGCTTGAACTATTCAGTACAGCCCTACACTGAACTACATTTCAATTTAGGTGTTCTGTATTTTTCTTATCGACAACAAATGTCATGAAAATACCAAAATCTCTCAATACGTCTCCTCCCAGTCCGAGGCTCTCTGAAGACATACCTCTTAAAAAACTGGTCACAAATATTTCATATAGTTTCATATTCTTTTTTTAAAGGCTTATTAATTTACTTGTCACTGTAGTTTTTACCAAACGTTACTCAAACAGGAGGAAGTAGTGCATTTGTTTGGGACTATTTTCAGCTGTGGATTAATCCACATTTGGGCCTCTAGTGAGTATTTGTTGCAGCAGGACTCTGTGTGTCTGTGTGTGTGTGTGTGTGTGTGTGTGTGTGTGTGTGTGTGGGATTGAGTGAAAATAACCTACAGTGTGTGTTCATGGTAATGAAGGAACATGTCAGCCAGCGCAACGGTGTGGCCCACTGATGTGTTTTCAATAGTTTTACAATACTTCAAATTCAATATTGGTTTGGGCCTTTTCACAGGATTTATGGACAATAAAAAAAAGTCTAGAATATCACCAGACTTGGTGGAGATGAAACACGCGAGCTCAACCACACAAGTTTGTCACATCTTATTCGTCAAAGTAGCCGAACAAATACATGTGAATTTGTCCTCTTCACCCCCTGCCCCTCATCTCACACCACAGTCGGCGAGGCAGTGACACCTGAGCTGCGAGGGTTTGACTTCCCATTAAAGTTTAACAGACATAGATAGGAGTGGTGGCCACAAGGCGACAGGTACAGTAGGAGAAGCTAGCAGGCTGCCTTCTGGCCACGCCTTCAAACTGCTGGTTGGGTTTTTACTCTGACTTTACTTTTGAAAACCTTTCTGTACATTTGCTTTTAAAGCAGGATACAATAATACAGATTTACCTTATAGTTTAAGATATTATTTTGATAACAATTCCAACAAGTGGATGTGAAAATGTACATTTAATGGATTCCTCTGTCACATTGTATGCGTACAAAATATACTTAAAAATGCCCTTCTGTCAAAAACATTTGACATTCTTTTTTTTTTAACTATACTCACTACACTTATTTTGTATATGTGAACATTTTAAACACTAATATTGAAAATGTACTGAGGACTTTTGTATGTTTTATTTATACAAGCCATGACAGGATTCTACCGCACCCTTACACGTACTTTATATTTCCTTCATGTGATTTGTAGTAAAGAGTTTTATTTGTGTGAAATAAATGAAATAAAATAAAACGATGATAAATATTAAAGGGAGATAAAGAATCTTACTTGTTCCTTGATATATTACACACTGAAGCAGATTTACATTCTCTATCATTTTGATCATAAGTGGAATGCAAAATCATTTCTCCAACCTTTCCACCCCTTATAGGAAACTCCACAAAAAAACTTACAAAACACACTTGCAAAGAAACTTTCATTTTACTGTAGAAATTAGTCCAGCTATCTGAAACAATATGATGTCATTATTTGCCGTGATTACCCTTTCAATTATCTATAGAATTTTCTTCCCGTTTGATTGAAATAATAAACCCAGAAAATTAAAACAATGCTTGCTGCATCCCTGCAAGGAATCTGTCTGAAGATGGATCTGTAGAGAACCTTTCCCATTAGGGTGGGGAATGAATGTGCCCGGCTCTTTCTGACAGATAAGGCGGAAATAACGAGGACGGCTTCTCTTCTCCATCAGCCGAACTGGTAATTTCAGACGGTCTGCTCGGAGCTTCATTGTTTGTTGTGAGCACAGCTGAGTGGGAGATTTTAACCGTGCTTGAAACCCGAGGAGACTTTAAAGAGATCAGGGGTTTCTAAACACCTGATCTGTGGGAAGAATCAAGACTGCTGGGTGAGCGGTACAACTTCAGCCTACATTTGTTTACATTTTGGCACCACTAAAAGTACACAGAATGAACTATTAGGAGTTCCTTTTGGCAATGTACCCATGGATGTGCAGACAGCTATCACTGGATTACTTTAATACTGAGCAAAACTTCAAGACGTGATGATTCTGAGGCAAATTCTGCAATCAGGCCGCAATATAAGTCTATTAAAGGAGCTCCATCACCTTCAGAAGCTGTGTTACAGACACTGCTGCTGAACGATTTTGAAAAAATATCTAATTGCGATTCTTTTGACTGAAACCGCATTGCGATATGATTTCCATCATAGAGGGAATGATCATTTTTTTTTACATCAATATTCTCTTTTTCATTGAAAAACATTGAAATGATCTTGGTGTGATTTTTTTGGCGAGGATCTGTATTGAACAAAGATCATTTCAGTAGAAAATGACGTGTAGGCCAGGACATTTCTGCAGCACGACAAGATTAAATTTACAATGTTATTTTCACACACATTTCCTCTTTTACATATATTGCGATTTTGATACATTTTTGATTAATCTTCAGTCCTACTGCTGATGGTGTTGACATGGTCCGACCCACAATAACTAACTTCCTGCTGTTTTTAGGACACTTGCATGCATCTGTCTGTCCCAATATCGTTGCCTCACAGTCTGAAAACCTCTGCCACAACAGATCAACAGCGTTTCCTCGAGCTGCACTCCATCACGCTTTAATAATGTTTACTCGTGGCCGCCTCGGACAGTCCCTCATCAACATGAGCGCTCTCGTCTGCATCAGGGAATGAGAGGATGCTGACGCGATGTGTTTTCTCGGCTGCACTCGACCTGACAGCTCTGAATGAGAGACATCAGCACGCCTGCATCAGCATGAGGTCACCTGAGTGGAATTTCCATAATAGGCTCCCAATTAGTGTCCACTACAACAGTGGAAATACTGCAGGAGCTCTGGGAGTGTTACCCCTCCCCCTTGTGATGTCATTTCCTGTCCTGCTCAGGCTCTGAAGCACTCAGTTTGCAGCTGAAGGTGTTTTAATGTTTTAATCGTCCTCAGAGGCTGCAGGCTGTTTTGAAAGTGTCACAGCTGAGCTAGTGTTTCCAGCTCAGCGGTGGACGGGTGTGTTCGGCACACAGGAAAAAGGTGGAGCGTGGTGG
>CALSBV010011050.1:1175488-1188775 GCA_943590825.1 Bovichtus diacanthus | reverse complement strand
GCAGGAACGGCAGTGATGACGCTGGAACTGCGTATATAATACGCCAAGTTGCCAGTTTATCTGGTAAACAAGCAAACCTACCAATAAAGACCTTCATTTGTCAGGTGTTTTATTCACTAAAACAGCCAAAAATATACATTCCGATCTTGTTATTTTATCTATAAATAGTTTGTCAAGCATGCATGTGTGTGGGGATTAAAGAGTATGCAATTAGTAGTTGTTAAAATGTCTAATGCAAATCAAGATTGCATCCATGAAATAAATGAAATGCCCCCTCAAAAACATCCCAAGAGTAATCAAAAAGTTGGTCAAAAACACTTTAGATAAGAAAAAAGAAAAAACTTTACTCTTATTAATTTTATTTTATATTCTTAAGTGCAATTTACTTAATTTTTTCTAATTAACATATTGTGGGATTTAGCAAATAAGGACATTTTTAGACTTGGTGCTTTGACATTCTTCAAGCTAAGAAAATGTAAGAAACACATTCACTAATATATACAACAATTTAACAATTGAGCTAGAACTAGAATGCAATTCTTGAATGAGGAGAGTTACAAAACAGTGTGGCAGTGGGGTGTGGTCAGGGGAGGTGGGAGTGTCTCAGCTGGACATCAGACAGCTGGACAGAATCATGTAATCAGTCAAATGATCGGACAGTGAGGAAGAACGTTTGAGTTTAATGGTCACAGTCTTAGCCTTGGCAAACAAAATCAATAAACTCCAATATGTTCTTCCTCACTGTCCGTGGCTGCTCTGTGGCACACAGGACCCAGCCTGCTGCAGGAGAGCAGAACCAGGTTACCACCATGCCGATAGCATTTGGCTCATTACCTGATTCTGTCCAGCTGAGACACTCCCATCTCCCCACAAGCAGCCTTTAAGAAAAGATAAGACTTCCCAGTTGCAGTAGAACTTCTCTTCCTGGTGATCGTGTTGGCCTTCTTCAGAAAGGGCATCAGTGCTGTGTTTTCACAAATAAGTCATAGACACTGTTTTTCCTTTTTGTTTGACTTGGTACTTGTTCTGTACTTTGGCAATATCTGTGCTGTATGGTTCTTTGTTTGATTGTGTAAACAATTTATAAAATATTATTTTAAAAAATAAAGAAATGCAACTTCTGCATTACTCATTACACATATGCACTGTTATTCTCTCTTTATATTGGCCCATTTTAACTGAACATTGTCTCAGCTCAAGCTCACACATTTTTTAAACAAATAAATATTTAAGAAACACATACACATTTTTTTTAATATCATTACATTTCAAGCATAGCTTATTTGATGGTCTTATAAATCATATATAAACTCCACTCTACAAATATGTATATAATGTTATTATTAGTAAATGCATTTGTTTGTACTTATTCAGTAATATGTACTGTATGGTTCTTTGTTTGATGTGTAAAAATTAATAAAATATATAATAATAATTTAAAAATAAAACAATATATACATTTTAGACCATCATGTAGAAATCTCCGGGACGTACAATAACTTTAAATCAGAATCAGGAATACTTCGGGTTACATTACAGTTGCGAACATTCAAGAAAAGAGAAATATGTAAAAAGGTAGAGAAATTATAAGAAAAATAGACATAAGAAATGTGTATGTAAAAATGTGCATTTTTACTATAATATATAACAACAATTACGTAAAAATAGAGTATATCAATAATAATAAAAAGTGTGAATAATAATAACAAAGCTGAAAAACAAGAATTGTTTTAAAGCAAGAATGCTATGAATAAGAATATTAGTTGAAATTTATAGTATAAATAAATAAATACAGTATTAATGCCAGAGTAAACCAGAGTATTGCAGTTGAAGTATTATTGCACAGATTGATGATGACTACAATGTCTAAAAAATAGGCAAACCGATATGAAATAGTTGAGTTAAGTAAACATAGAAAAATATCCATATTAATAATAATATTAATAATAATAATAATAATAATAAATAAACTGTAAATCATTACACATCTGCCCTGTTGTTGCACTCTGCTGTCACAGAGGGCGCCATTGAGTCGACGTACAATGTTTAGAGGAGCACCAGAAGAAGAAGTGCTTCTACTGTAGTTTTCTTGGTGAATGACACAAGATCAACGTTTTCAGTTACTTTTAGAGTTAGTATCTTTGCGTGGGAACAACTTATCACACTTCATCGTAGAGTCGCAGCGTTTCTGACATCCACTTAGCTGGAAAATGCGGGACCGAACTAAAGAATTAGGAAATGTGAGTTAACGGCTAACGTTAGCATTCGTGCGCTAGCTTACTAACTTAGCCAGGTTTATTCCTTCAGTTGGTCGAGTTAACGGCTACTCACGTCAGTGTTCAAACGTGACAACTTTTACTAACACGTGACACTACTAGACATTATCAAATTAACAATGTGCAGCGTTTTACGTATTTAAATATTAACTTTAGCTCCAAATTACTCCCAACTTCCGTAACAGCCCTGTCCACTTAAAGGATATGCCAGGCCTGGAAAGGGCATGGCTGCTGAGGCTGATGAAGTTTGTTTTTTGTGCTTTAAGTTGGAAATATCTTTATTTTCCTTGTGTTTATTTTTTTGTCTATTATCTGACTTGCAGAATGCAGAGGCTTCAGATGAGGAGGGGGAGGGAACAGCTCTCATGATCAGACCTGGAACCTCTTCAGCCAAAGAGGAGAAGGAGAATGATGCCTTCTTTAAAAAGGTAAAGTTTGTCTTAATAATGATATTAATCAACGTATAGATGACAGATCAGCTAAGATCACTTGTTCCTGTCTTTAAGTTTTTGCCTCAAGTTATAGTTCTATAACTTAAATTTCACACTTAAATTTAGGAAAAGAGTTTTTTCAATTTTAGGATTTGTGTTTGTTTACATTGTTAAACTGAGGAATATGTCCTGCTGAGTCTTTATCGCAAATATTTTATTTGAGCCAAAGAATATTATACATGCAGTATATTGTTGTTTCATTGCTCATTTACATTTATATGAAATAACTACAAATGATATTCTTGTACATTCACAGATATAAAACAGATTATATAAAAGATATAGGATTGTATTTTGAGATTAGAACAATATCAAACATTTTATAAAATAAATAATGAAATGTATCTATAATTGTTAGTTGCAGCTCTACGTACTGCATCGTGACGGTATACATGTGTGCTATTACAGAAGACACCTATACATAGACCTAAAACTTATTAATTATTGATTATTTTTTCATTAAATAAATTGATCATGTAGTTTACAAAATGTTGAAAAATAGCAAGAAAAGGTTATTCGCAAGTTAACAAAACCAAGATGTCGCCCTAAGATCACTTGCTCTTGTTTTTGCCTCAAATTATAGTTGTAACTATATAATCCACTTGTGTTTAGTTAAAGAGGGGTTTGCATGTTAAACTTAATGTTTGATTACACTGTTATTCTAAGCAATATCCACTGCTGAGGTTTTCCGTACAATATATGGTCACATAGACTCAATCTTGTCTGCTACTTTGTCACTTTCTAAATTTAGTTTTGTCAACACCTCAGACTCTACTAATCCCAGTGTCCTTGAATAATGATATATACTATAAGAGCAAAAATGTACTCCGACTTCTTAAATGTGAACATTTGCTACTTTCTTCGTCTATGATAGTAGATTGAATATCTTTTGAGTTATTGGATTATAGGTTGGACAAAACAATTTAAAGACTTAAAGTAAAATTTCTTATCTCACACTTATTCTAAGCTATTGTATAAACATATTTTATAGACTAAACGATTCCTCAATTGTTGTGAAAATAATATGCTGGCAGTGGAAATAATTATTAGTTAATAGTTGCAGCCCTACATACTATTCTGTGCGTATGATGGCATACTTCACTTCATACCTATGTGCTAAGATATTGCCACTCCCCCAAAATTGTCAGAGCATTTGGTTAATTGCTGTTGGGATGTAAAGAGCATTTCAACAAATATAACAAAAAAAATTTCTGAAATGCATTACACACCCTAGCTTTAACAGAGCTCAAAGTGTCGTCCTAAGATTGCTTGTTTGGTCCCACCCAGCAATAATCAATTTGAAATAAAATAAAACAGAGAAAAGCAGCAATATCCTCCCATTTTAAAGCCTGGAACAAGAGCATGTTTGGCATTTTTGCTTGATAGATGAGTTCAACGATTTTAATTGATCAACTAAACTTTTCTGTTTAGCAAATAATTGAATAATCAATTAATAATAAACTGCCTATTAACTTCAAAACTACAACTTGTTTTCGAATTTTAGGTGCAAGAAATTCATGAGGGGCTGCAGAGCCTCAAAAAGATGGTATCTAACCTCGAGAACAAACAGAAAACTGTGCTGGGTGTGGCGCTGCCGGAGGAAAGTAAGTTTGTTCATTTAGTCAGTCCAAATTTGGGTACTGATTGGATCCATAAAGTGAAAAACATGCCTGACAAATGCTTGAAACTGGACAAACTAAAAAGTGTTTTAGCGTTAAGTGAACAATCATAAACTTGTGTAGGTGATTGCTATAGTTATCAAGTTGCAAAAATCTGTAGGTTTTTTTCTTCTCGCAGTTAAAGGCATGTCTGTAAAGCTTCTGTTCCTCTGTTTTACTGAATCTCTGGTCTTAAATCTCACCACTCAGGGCGTTCACAATGTCTGATGTTGTTTTCCTCTGGGGTCAGGTATGAAGAAAGAGCTCCAGACTCATCGAGAGGAGATAAAAACGTTGGCATGTCAGATCCATAGAAAACTGAAGAGTGAGTGTTGATGGAGAACAAGTGAACACAGATGCACTAATTGCAATTTTATGGTCAATTCTAATTTTCTTTTTTTCTATGAACTATAATTGACAGCATACACAACATCTGTATGTACTGTATATATCTATATCCAATCCACTGTGTTTATTTATACATTTTTTGTGTACTTGACTGACACTCAATGACATCAATTATCTTTCTACAGGTATTGACCTGAAGAAAGGAGAGGAAGATGGAAAATATATACCCATAAACGCTCGGATGCAACGGACCCAGGTTGACTTTATCTTGTATCAGACCAGCTGCGTGAAGCCGTTCTTATTCCGTTAGCGTCATTTATACAGCAGTAAAGTGACCAAAGTGTTTCCTCCTCCCCAGCACGGTGTCTTGTCGAAGGAGTTTGTGGAGTTGATGGGTCACTGTAACACCATCCAGGCACAGTACAGAGACCGTAACGTGGAGAGAATACAGAGGCAACTCAAAATCAGTGAGTCCACGAAGCATGGCAGCTGTGATTTCTTGTGTCAGGTTTATGGGCTGTGGTCGCCTTCACTGTTGTACTGATCACTTCCTCCTTCGCTGCATCTTCAGTGTGCTCTGTCAGCAGTCTGTCTCGTGACATTCACCACGCATCATCTCCCTTCTCCTTCACTTGTTATATCACACACTTTACTTTTGAACTGCCATGTTTAGCATGTATAAGCACTGTATAATGATTTAATAAAGCATTTATAACACTATATAGTAGTTTATATTATAACTTCTCCTTTGAAGACATATTTTATATTATTATACTGTTGTACTATCATTCATTATCTGTTTATACAGCGGCCTCTACTTATGGGTGACCACAGGAGGAGTTGTTGACAAAAACATTAATAAACACTTATATCTGGTTACAACTACATTACAGTGCGTTATAAACCATTTGTTGAATGTTTGTTAAATTACATAATTCTGCAAATAAACTGAAGTTGAACGTTGTTGGACAAAACAACCACACTGATCTAACATACGTCTCACTTTTAGCTGGGTCCAACGTGACAGACGAAGAGCTGGATGCGATGCTCGAGAGTGGGCAGACAGATGTTTTCACCCAAAATGTGAGTATGTGCCAAGATGAAAGCAGGGTGTCAACAACATGATGTTGGAAACCACAACACGACAGTTACGTGCGGAAGCAAAACACATTTACAGTTGCAGCTGTTTTTCCATCAACCAGTCATAGTAGCAGTGACTTTAAGTGTCATGTATAAAATAATGACAGATCTGCTCTGTTGTAGTTTTTCTAATCGCTCAAACTGGACAACAGATTTGGTAAGCAAAGAAAGAATCACGTGCAGCCCGTAGTGATGTCTTTAGTGTTTTAGTATCTCAGTGTGAAGAATCCTGAAAACCCTGAAACCTCATGACTGTTTGTAGCGCTCTCTATTGTTTATAATGCAGCTAATAAATCTCTTCACTGGTATTCAGATCCTGATCGATGCTCAAGCTACAAAGCAGGCTCTGAATGAGATCGAGTCCCGACACGACGAGATCCTAAAGCTGGAGCAGAGCATCAGAGACCTGCACGACATGTTCCAGTACCTCGCCATGGAGGTGGAGGCTCAGGTAAAGCAACGCGGATAAAGTCACTCAAGCTTTTGTTTGGGGTGATGAAGAGAATTAAGATATTTTTTCCCCCCTGCAGGGAGAAATGGTGAACCGGATTGAAACCAACATCAAACAGTCATCTAACTACGTGGAGAAAGCGAAGGAAAGCACAGCAAAAGCAGTCACATATCAGCAGAAAGCCCGCAAGGTACAGTTTAAATCTTTAAGACACCATGAAATGGACCCTGTCATTTACTGGAAAACTGTCTTTAGTGAACTGACTTCTGCCCATCCGATCAAACCAAATAGCTTTTCTCCCCTCAAACGGCTTTACAATGATCCCTCTCTACATTATGTCCTGCGCAAACATCCATTGTCAGTGTGTCTTTAGAGGGACAGGTCACCTCAAAATAAAAAAATACACATTTTTCCTCTTACCTGTAGGGCTATTTATCAATCTACATTGTTTTGGTGTGTGTTGGAGATATCGACGTTCTCTCCAATAAAGTCCTGAAATCATGACCCGTTTTACTCTAGCAGTTTCCTGGAAGAACTATTTTCTTTTCTTTTCCAAATGTATCATGCACAAGGAAGGAGGCTCGTGCTCACTCGTTGGCAGGTGTTGTTTGGTAGAAAGAAAATGGTTCTGACATAACAAGAAGCGCTGTGGATTATCTTGAGTAACCGGTTTGGGATTTATGGAAATAGACATTGCTGTTGAGTTTTTCAAATGTATTTTTTTGGCGTTTTGAGCACCAAAAGCAGAGTGCCATCTCGTTCCATTATATTGGAGAGATGGCAGACATCTCTACGGACGCTATGTCCAACACTCGTCAACTCGCACCAAAATAATCTTGATTGATAAATTGCCCTACAGGTAAAAGGAAAAATATGTATTTTTTGATTTTGGGGTGAATGGTCCCTTTTTAAGGATGCGCCTGATTAACTTTGCTCATATGTTAATTAATCTATTTGTCTCTCTCCCAATGCAGAAAAAGATCTGGATAGCAATCTGTTTGGCCATCTTTATCCTCATCCTAGTCATCTCATTGGTCTCCACCTTCAGCACCTAACACCAGGCACTGTGAGCTGTTGGCTGTAGACTGGTTTGGCAGAAGCACATCAAAAGAATCCCCTTACATGTAAATAATTTCAGCCCACAGGATGTACGGGTGAATTAAGTGTGGTATCATCCCTTGTCTTCCTCTAACTTTCCTGTCCTCCCAATGGGCCTTTTTTTTTTTTTTTTTTTTAAGAAGAAGAAATGTGCTTTTATCTCACAAATGACTACAATCTCGCCTGCATTTCCACTTCCACTTCCACTCAAGAGGTAGTGCTGCTGGTTTATGGAAACCCCCTCTTCAGATTCTGGTCTGCAATACAAACACATGATTTGTGAGCTGTTATTGTCAGTGTCCCTTCCCCTCATACATATTTAAAGAAAAAGAAAAAAAAAAAAGAAGCACAATGCAGTATTGAAACCTCACACGGGATGATCATACTGTACTCAGGAAACTGTGCGTTGATCCTTGTTACAATGTTTCTGGATGAATTTGAGTAAATAACAATTTTAATAGAGTAGGGATTTCTTTTATAGGCGTATAGACTAATATAATTGTACATAACCTATAATGCTCGTGAATGACATTCTTTATGCAGATGATTTTTTTAAACTTTAAAGTTGTTTCAAACTGCCTACATGTAACAAGTGTAAATACAGATTTCTTTTTTTTTGGGCATATAAAAAAAAAAGGTGTTATTTTACGAAGGTGTCTCAGCACTGCTATAGAAGGCCAGAGGCCCACTTTATTTGTCCTACCAGTTTGTATTTATGAAATAAAACATTGTGTAAGCTGCTGCAACCACACATAATTAAACTTTTTTTTTTTTTTCCTCAGAACTGTGCCTCCACCTTAATGTCCATGTGAGAATGTGATGTTGTGCACTAACATTGTCGAGGAGGGATGAAGCGAGTTTATATTTACACAGCAGTGTTTCAGCCGTCAGTCCTCATCATGGCTCAGCCTAATGCACAAATACTCTTATTGGACTTATTTTTCTTCACCTGTTTGTCACATTTTGCAGTCTCCTTTTGTCTTCTTCAATTCTGTTGGGAAATCTTAGCGAAGTGATGTTATTTACAGTGACAAACGGTGCCTGCACTGCACCACAATGACAAATCTGTAAAGAAAAATAAACCAAAACAGTTTATGGTAACAGTTGTCAGTCTCATTTGGAAGCAGAAAGAAAAAGGCTGACACACTTATTTTAATCTAGTTTTGTTTTTAAAATGAAATACTGCCATGGTCTATTATTCTGTTTGTCTTGTATAATAAATTGTTTAGTTCACACATTGGCTGTTACAGACAATTGAAAATAAGCATTTTTTGCATCACACCAACGTATCTTTAAAAAGTACTTCATGAAGTATGGCACAAACCTGTATTTTATCCACGATTAAACAATCTTGAACACAATGAAAAATGGCAACTAATTTTTGGTCTTTTTATTCAACTGTAATTGTCTTAATTTTTCAAGTAAAACAATGTGGAATTACAAGGGATCAAAAGGAATGCAACAAATGAGAGAAATAAAAAAAAAAATAAGACCATCACCATAAACTACCGCCCACCCACCCACCCGACCCCCGAAATATCACCTTTGCTCAAAATAGCTTCGACAAGTCCAAAAGTAAATCGACAATTTACAGTCATCTGGAACTGTACCAGTAATTTTATTCACATATTTTGTCCAAGTAATCTTTCTTTTTTTTTTTTTTTTTCCTTACATGAACGAAGAGCAATGAAGTGATGGTGACAAACAAATTCAGGTGAAAAATAAAGCATTAATTTGGTAGCACTGATGCACAGGGTGCTTTTCTTGATGTTCTCTGGGGTTGTATCTTTTGTTTGTTTGGCTTTTTTTTTTTTTTTTTTTTTTTAATAACGAGAGAAGCTCGACACCCCGGCTTCAGGTGCTTCACAAGGCAATCTGAGGTTCAAACCCATTTGGCCAAAGAGGCACTCTTAATTTCAATAACATTGACTTGCCCTTTCGAAATAAATACATGACAAAGTGGACCGTAACTATAACTGCCTTTGGGAAGATTCGGAAAAAGAAATTTAATTTTTGCTGCTCCAGGTCTGTTCAAGACAATTTGCAGCTTCAATTAATACATTTTGAAACTGTAGAGATACATCGTGAGGTACACGGAACCAATTAAATCGACTGAAGTTGATGTAAAAATGTATTACTACACCACAATGTACTCAAAAGCCGAGGGCCACAATATCAGATGTGCAAATGAGAAATGCAAGGCTGGATTTAAAAATGAATCCAAAGAACAGAAACTAACATGACAAAAAAAAGGGGCCCAAGCAAAGACAAGCTCCAGCATAGTGCAGCAAAGATCACATTGACAGATCTGGTCTCTTCCTAATAACCTGGAAGAAATAATAAAATATGCATAACTTATCAACTGACTACAAAGAAACAATAGTCAGGACAGCTGACAAAATTTTCAAAACCAAACTCTCTAAAACCTCCAACTTACAATACAACTGGTCACTCATAAGTTTTTAATGTCACACAAATGACTTTTCATTTATGACCCTAATAGAGGGTGCTGTATAATCCCATCTTAACACATAAGATCAGAGTGTTCCAGTCTTTAATGATTACAGTACATAATGTGAACTAACAGCTTTCCTTTATTATCTCTTGCACCTTTGTCCCCCCTCAAGTCCCAGTGGTCAATTTATCCACTGTAACATCTCTCTGTCTGTTTACGGACGCACAACAGTGGCGCCACATTTTTTTTTACTCTCAGTCCGGCATCCCTGAGCCTTCCCCCAGCTGACAATGGCTGAGCTGGTGAGACGGCCAGCTCCAATTGGAAAGGGAGAGGGCCCAAGAGGCAGGGAGGTCCCTGGCTTGTGCAGCACTCAGTTCCCTTGCATTCATTAAGTGCACACAAAGCAGCAACCTTTAAGGTCATGACATGCTCTCGTATCGTGCTCTCGTTTCCATTTTTTCCTTTTGGCACTCTGATCATGTCTTGTTGTGACGATGTTGACCAGAAGAGGAGCGGGTGCTTGCGGCCGGTGACCGGGCCTGCACCGCTGCGAGTGCTGCGACGCTCCGCAGCACCCTGTCCGGTGTCCCCTCTGTCCCTGAACTGCTGGTCACCTCCTGTGAGAGCTTTTGAGACCTCAGGCTCTCCCTGTGGTGCTTGTCTCTTTTGTCTCTACTCTCCGAGCTGCGATCCCTCTCGCGCTCACTCCCGGGGGAAGCGGCGCGGGACTCTCGGTGCTCCGTGTTTTGAGAGCTGATGCTGCGGGTGCGTTGGCTGCTGTTGCTGCTGCTGCGGCTTCTGCTGCTGCGTCCGCCGCCGTCGCCCTCGCCATCACTGCTCATGCTGCTGCAGGCACTGTGGCCACGGGACGACGACTGCGCCTCTGCCTCGCCTTCCTTCCCCCCTGACGACTTTCTAGTCCCCCTCTCCTTTTCCTCTGCTTTAGACCTCTTGTACTCCACTTCCAGGGGTGGAACTAGAGAACCGGGGCACTGCCTGGTGGATCGGGAAGAAGAGCGTCTCGTCTGATTGGGCGTTAAAGGTTTGCTGCTGCTGCTTTTATTATTAGTAACATTTAAAGAGTTACTCTGAGGGGAGGCTGGTACACTTTTGCTTTTAGACTTTTGGTTCTTGTCAGAAGAAGAGGCAGGAGACATCCCGGCAGCCTTAGCCCCCGAGTCTTTCCGAGTGGTGTGGCCAGGGGTATCCACCCTGCCTTTCATTGCCAGGAGCTTGGCTGCCGCATTGAGTGCCGAGCACCTCTTCCCCAGAACTTCGGGCTCAGGAGGCAACAAGGCCGCGCTGTTTGTTTGAACTTTACTTTCTTGCGAGGGCTGAGATCCTGCAGACTTCCTGGTGATCCTAACAGAAGATGTATCACTGCCTGACTCTCCGCCTGTGGAAGTGTTGGCGTTGTTTGATGCACTTCTGTCAGGTTTCTTTCCTTGCCGGCTGTTGCCCTTTTCCCTCTCCTGATCTTGCAGCCTGTGCTTGGCTGAGCGTGTCAACCGGTGCTCCTCCGTGCTCTCGCTGTTGTCAGAGTCCGAGGAAGAAGAGGAAGACCTGGAACGCCTTCCCCGAGAGCTGAGCTCCTTTTCCTTCTCCACATCCTCTTCGTTATTCTCCTCGTTCCCCGTTTCTGAGGTGACATCCATTCGCCTCTTCTTGGCAGGATGTCTATTCTCGTAAGTCCTCTTGTGGTGAGCTTGACGAGTGAGGGTTGATGTCGAGCACCCAGATGATGACGAAGAGGAGCGAGCAGACTCCTGGCTACTCTGGCGACTAAGAGGTCTTTTCTGAATTGGAGTTTGCTCCACCGCTTCTTTCTGAGCGGCAGTTGCAGGCTGTGTTGCCTCCCTTGACGACTCAAAGTCTTTGGTCTCAGACGAACTCTCCACTTTTCTCCTTTTACGCCGAGACTTACAGATACTCTCTTTTTTGTCGTGATCCTCCTTGTTAGTCCTTGCCCCAGCCTCTGCAGAATCTACTTCCATTTCTGCCACCCTCTCTGGGTCACTTTTAGAAGCCGAAACTTTGTGCGTTGGCTCTAAAGATTGTTTTTCAGATGAAATGCCAGAGGAAGCAGATGTGGGTACCTCAGTGGACGCAGAACTTTGTACTTGCAGGGAAACAACAGCAGACGTTTGTGTGGTGGACACAGGAGGAACTGTTTTTGTTGTGGTAACTGCTACTGTTGCTCCGGACACAGGGGTGACTGTGGTAGTGGATACTTGGGTAGTTTTGACGCTTGTTGTAGCAACTGTCATGGACTTTTCTGGGGATGATGTAGTTTTGGTGACCGTTTGTAATGGAGCTGGTGTGGAAGTTGTTACTGGAGTTGGGATCTTGACAGTCTTTTCTGCAGTTGTTTGTTCTTTGGAAGGGGCTGCTGTTGCTTCAGGAGTTGGTACTTTGACTTTTTCTATTGAGGGTGATGAAGCTACTGTAACTGCCTTCGTCTTGGCTGTGGTAGTTACGCTGGCAGACGTTGTAGTTGGGGAAGGAGTGCAGGTTGGAGAAGGTGGTTTTGTGTCTGACATGCCACCTGCCTGTGCAGCCACGTGAATTGCTGCTGTTGTTGGTGACATTGAAGCTGGTTTGGTAGTTGTTAAATTAGTCCTTGGAGAAGATGGAACTGTTTTTGCAGCAGACGATGACATTGTCGTTACTGATGATATTGTAGAAGCAGACGTGGTCGAACTTGCGGTGGGAACTGTGTTTGAGTTTGATGGACAAGCTTGGACCGATTTTACTGTTGTCGTTGAAATGGGGGAAGATGTTGAGGTGGGTTTTGGTAAAACTGAAGATGGGTTGGAGGTTACAGCAGCTGGGGTAGATGTTGTAGATGACAGAGGGGAGGCTTGCAGCAAGTCCTTCACAGCAGTAGTTTTAGTTGCGATTGATTTCACTGTAGTGGTGACTGCTGGTGTAACGCTGACTGTTTTTGATATTACGTTATAAGCCGTCGTATTTGCTGTGGCAGGGATTGATGTTGGAACTGCTTTGACAGCCATCAAGGAAGATGACGCAGTCGATAGAGTAGCAGCAGCTGGTGTGGCAACTGTGGTGGTTTTGGTGGAGTCTGGTCCTGTTGTTTTCACATTTGTTGTAGAAACTGATGGTTTGGGCTCCACAGTAGCTCGAGAAGTTGTAGAAACTGAAGGTTTGGGCTCTACAGGAGCTTGAGCAGTTGTAGAAACTGAAGGTTTGGGCTCTACAGGAGCTTTAGAAGAAGTTGGAGAAACTGAAGGTTTGGCCTCTACGGCAGCATTAGAAGAAGTTGTAGAAACTGAAGATTTGGGCTCTACGGGAGCATTAAAAGAAGTTGTAGAAACTGAAGGTTTGGGCTCTTCGGGAGCTTTAGAAG
>CALSBV010011050.1:1128688-1162211 GCA_943590825.1 Bovichtus diacanthus | reverse complement strand
ACACATACATACATACATAATATATATATACACACATAATATATATATATATACACACAATATATATAATATATATAAATAAAAATATATATATATATATATAAAATATATATATAAAATATATAAAATATATATATAAAATATATAAAATATATATATAAAATATATAAAATATATATATAAAATATATAATATATATATATATATATAAATATATATATAAATATATATATATTTAAATATATTCTTTCATCTCTTAAGTATATTACATTTTTCATTCCCTTTTCCATAATAGTCCACAAATGAACTCCTTTGACATCTTTGTTTTGCTTAGTTATAATCTTTGTTTCTGTAAACTTGGTGACTCACTATCATTTGGAACAACTTTTGGATCAAAGTTCACCAAATATCTAAATTTGAGTGTGTGAGTTAATAAATAATATGTTGGTTGATTCATGATAATGAGCTCTGTTTACAATTCTTAAAGTCACAGATTTGTGATTGATTTATAAGCGTTTCCCCAGACCTCCACACAGTAGATAATGCATGGAACTATAAAAGAACTGTATAAGATAGACTTCAACATGATTTATATGTGGTTTCCAGCATATTCCAACTCCCAACAAATTGTTTTCATAAACTTATTTTTTTGTGATAAGATTAATAGCATTAGAAATGGAAGAATGCAACTTCGTGAGGATCGTTTAGCCGAGTCTTGTTGATGATCAGCATCATGAGGTACAACTTGCTTACCATGTGGAAAGGAGAGCGAGGAGGTGGACGAGGCCTTCTCCTGGGTGGAGGGAAGGCTTTTGCACCTGCACTGGGCCTCGACTTCGTGGTAACTGGTGTTTGACTACTGCTGCTGTCACGTGGTGCTGCCGAAGATTTGGTCACAGATGACGAGGAGCTCACCTGAACTGGAGCTAAGGGGAGGACAGAGCAGAAAGCAGAGAGGTGTAAATAACTTGTGCAGTACAAATGACCATGGAATTAATTTCAGTTAATAAAAGGGAAACAATTTTGCTGCAAAAAAAAGAAACTTTTCGCTGTCAGATCTAATCTATTAAGTTCTCATAATTAGTGAATTTATTGTTAGACAACAACTTGCACCTTTTGGATTTAAGTCATAATAAATTGACTGCAGTGCTTATGGTAAACTAGCTTCCTCTGACTTGTAACGTGTCTTAGGCACGGAGAAAACGGGATTTATATGCATTTTCTTTATTTGACGCACGACTCATTAGATACCTGGTCTCAACTTAATTGGGTAAAACTTTTTAAATTAATATTTACATATTTATGCAGTGCGTTTACATGCACTTTACCAGGTTACTCAGACAAAAACAACAAGGTTACATCCACTGTAGTAACCTGGTTAATGAAAATCTTTGTATACATGGAGCAGGTCAGTAATCAGATTTCTTCCCTTACCCCCGACCTTATTTTGAAACCATTGCCTAATTATTTTTATTTAATTTTTATTTTTTAGAGGTAAAATACCAATAGTGTTGGTCTTCAATTTCTTTTCTATCGCTGTGTGGGTCTTTGTTGCCGCTAACTAACGGTGCACCGAGGAGGAAGTCCGAGCAGAGCTTTCCCTGACAGCACAAATGTATCTAAATTTACCAAATTTAGTCAAATGTTCAGGAGGTGAAGATGGACTTATTTAGACTTCTAGAGGCTACTTTGTGTTACTTTTTAGTAGGACTGTTGATGGAGTTTTTGTAAATTCAAGGTTGCATCGTTATTTAATTATCTCTTTCCCATTTCTATTTCGCCACCTAGCTGTTACTTTGCCTGTCTGTAGTGTTAAGTCATGCACATGTGTACTTGTAAAAAGTCAATTTGAAACCTGGTTACTTGTATACATGAAAGTCTTTATTCTCTAGGAGAAATCTACTTTCTCTAACTCCATGATACCCCAATTACAATTCAAACTGGGTTCCTCATTTACACAACATTTAAGAAATGATCTTACTGGAGTAAGCAAACTGTAACAAGGTTACTTGAATGCATGCAAAGGGAAACGATAGATTCTGGATTTTCAAATGAGGGAGAAGGTGTAGATGTAATTTTAAGACTTATTTATTTACATCAGTATTTATTTACATCTGGATCTTTAAATATACTAAACTGGCTTCCAAATACTTTTCTGAAACTGCCTAAGCTTCCCTGTATGTTTAGCTTTACATGACAAGTTGCACACATCTGATACTCTAAGCAGATAAAAAAATATTGGAGTGGGATGGTAGGGAAGAAAATACTACTAAAGTTTATTTGCAATAACGTTCTGACCTAGTTCTGCTCGTCATGCATGCATACGGCATTATTAAATAAACCTGAGAGAGAAGAGTAGCTCAAGCTTGTTCTCTCACCTGGCTGCTCTGTGCTTGATGGAGGAGGCTGCACTACTTTGAGGACGGGGTGAGGGGGGTGGGGCTGGTTTGGTGTGGAGCTAAGGTTTCCGGGAGGAGCTATGGTGTAGTGGGCAGTAGCAGGACCGGGGGTGCGCTGGGCAATTTGCAGTGGAGCAGTATTTCTGACAGAGGTTGTGTTGGCGTGGGGGTGGGGGGAAGGGGATGCCTGGGGAGCAACACGAAGGGAAGGGGCCACTGCCAGGGTCGGCACAGGCCCACCATCCTTGCCTGCTGTCTGACGCACAACGATCTTCACGACACCAGGGCTGCTCACCATGGAGGGGGCCACTGAGGAAACATGAAACATATCACCTGTGAGAAACAAGGCTTCTTAAAAAGGGTATTGTACAACGCCGTATTAGGGCCATTGTATCTAAAACAAAAGGGAAAAAAAAGAAGAAAAAAAAAAAGATTACGGAGCCTGGAGAGGGGAGTAATATTCCGAGTTGAAGTCTTAAATTTAGGAGAAAAAAACACAAATATTCTGAGATTAAAGTCATAAATTTGCAAGGAAAAGAAAAGGAAAAATAGTATTTTTATTTGCCAGGGTGGAACCACATTGCAAGGTGGGATAAACTAGATCACATCACAGACGTCGTCACTTGCCGTGCATTAAGCCTGCAGTAGATAACCTAATCAAATTATACTTCGCTATTGGATTAAGCAATAAGTAAATACTTGTGATTTTAGCCAACAACATACTGATTAGGATGTCGTGATGGGAACTACAACACAATAGACAGATGAAGGATATCACCATTTTCAATACTGTTGCACCTCCTCACTAAAGTGTGCGTGTGGCATTCCCCGTTTACCATCTACCTTGCAAAGTGAAGCAATGTGGTTCCTCCTTGGCAAAGAAAAACAATATTTTTCCTTTTCTCCTTCTCACAAATTTCTGACTTTAATCTCATAATATTTGAGATTTTTTCTTGTAAATTTACGACTTCAATCTCGGAAATTCTGAGTTTGTATAATATTCCGGCTCCGTAATATTTATGAAAGCATTACAGGTCATTTCGCAGACGCTCTTATCCAGAGCGATTTACAGTGAACTCACTACAGGAAGCAATGAGCAACTCGGGGTTAAGTGCCTTGCTCAGGGGGCTCAATGGTGGCAGACCTGGTATTGAACTCACAACCTTACGGTGTTCTATTTGAAAGCCTGAGCACTAGACTACCACCCTACCATAAAAAAAAGCCCTTTAGGATAATAAAATAACTTTGAAAGAGTAAGAGAAAGACGGGTTAAAAACCTTGAGCTGAGACATTGTGAGGCAGCCGATTCACAGCTGTAGCAGCAGAGGTGGTGTTCGCTGGATGCGTGTTGGCTGCACTCTGGACAGCCAACTGGGCAGGCTGGCTGATGAGGTGGTGCTGCACCCCGCTGGACACCAGGTGCATCACATTACCTGCAGTGTGAGGTTAGTCAGACAGGTCAGAGACTTCCTACTTGGATTCTCCAGTAACCACATTATTATACACTATACTAAATTACTTCAATCATTCCTTCTTTAAGAGATACGGCTTAAAACAATTTAACACATACAACAGTTTACATTTACTGCCATTTTTGCATGAGAAAATACTTAAACAAATCAATTATCAAAGCAGTCGAACGCTAACCTTGAACTGGCCGTGAGGAAGCTGCTGGGACTTGGTGGATCTGGGCCCCAGAGAGAGTCAGCTTGTTGCCCTGAAGCTGGAAGGTGACTGGTTTACTGCCCTGACATGATGACACAGGTCGCCCTGCCAGGGAGGCAAGCTGAGCTATGCTCACTACCTCACCAGCTTAGGAAGGAAAACAGAAAGAAGACGTGGATTAGAAACAATATTATAATTATTTTACTACAAAGTCAGTTGTAGTTGAGTTAATGATGAAAGACTCTTTACAACAGTGTAGCACTAGGTTGTGAACAAGGATATGTGTGTATAAAGTTTGTTTAAAAAAGGTGTGTGCTTCTATAGCTGCTAAGACGTACAACATTTCAGAAAATATATTGATGTGAGAATTAATCACAAAAAAACGTTCTTGGTGTGTAAAGGCCTTTAATTCCAAAAATGTGGAGATTTTTTTCCTCGCCTACAATGGCCCTAATACGCCGTTGTGAGCTGCTGTAGTGACTTTAAATTAAATAAAAGTTACAAAAGAAACCATAAAATATCAAATTAAACTAACAGCTATCTTTTAGGGTCGAGTTTAAACACGATAATATGTTATTTGTTCTGAGAGACAAACAACTGAACACTGAAAATGACATCAGTGTACACTTACAAGGCAACCTGGCCTGCATATCTGGACTGAGAAGAACCCTCTGGGGCAGGACGCTGCCGGGGTTTGGACCTGGATGAGCTGGGATGCTGGCTGTGCAGGAAGCAGTGGGAGGCCGTACAGTCAGCACTGGCTTTGGTACGTTGGATCTCACTGCAGATTGAGCAGTGGGATGCATGGACGGGCGAGGAGGGACCGTGGTTGCCACTGTACACACCACTAAAAAGGAAAAAGCATGAGAGAAAAATGTAAAAAAAATAAAAGATCTGTAAATGCAAATAAAATTTCATGATTTAATCCCTTTCTCGATCACTTGCCTTGTTGAACCACAGGAGCAGGTGCAGGAGTTGAGGTGACTTCAGTAACTGGAGATTTGGGGGTCTGTGCTGCAGGAGGTACTGAGCAGGTAGGTTTGTTCATCAGGAGGACCGGTCGATTATCACTTTTAGGAGGCGGCTGGAACATCCTAAAACACAGACAGAACATGACATTGACAGTTTGTCCAATTTTGATTGATTGTGGGCAGAGCTGGAGCTAGACAACAGCTTAACATTTTCACCATAGTGGCCTGCCCACTCATTTCTATGCATCTTCAGTATTTTCATATGGTTCGTTCTTAAGTGTATTGTGTGGAGGAACTCGATTGCCATGTTCAACTTTTTATTGTCCATTTCTTGAGGAAAACAGTTTGGATTTAGTAGCGAAAAAAGAACAAATATTCCTGATAGACTTTTGTTGGCAGGTGTTGGTCAGCTTTTCTTGATCGACACAGAGCTTTTAATCTAGAATACTGATACAGGCTCAGTAGCACTTTTCTGTGGGAGCACTTTGGGTTTGTCTTCACAGCTTGTGGTAATAAAAGTCTTTGAAGTCTGCTTACCTGTTGACCTTCATGCGGACCGGTTTGGGTCTCGGAGGGGGTTCAGGGGAATCCACGATCTCCTGGATTAGTTGGCGGCTGACCTTGTGGCGCGGCAGGAAGATGTCTGCCTGGTACCGAGACACACGGCTCTCCAAACCAACAAGGTCAAACATTGAAAGGTCGCAGCGCTGAGGAGGCAAAAACACAGTATTATATTAGGGTAAGATCAAGTCTCAAGTATTGCTCAATAAATGAAAAATGTTACTTTTTTTTTACCAAATAAAAGCTTTATTTATTTTTCCTTTAACGCTGACCTTCAAAGGAGAGACCTCCAGGGCGTCCTGCACCAGGGAGGCTGTATGGAAAACAATGGGCTTAGTGATGAAGGGAGACTGGATGGGTCGAGGGTCGAACAGGTTGGGGTGGTTGCACACTTTGCGGAGCTGCATTAGGATGTTAATTACAGACATGAAGTGACCACTGGCCAGTGTTTCCCGGGTCCTGTGAATCAGAAACAAAAGCTAGTAAGACAAGACACAATGCTAGTAATATGAACAATACAAGACATAATAGTAATTTCAGGGTTTAAAATAATATGGTATGTGATTGTTATTAATTCAACACAAAAAGTATAATGTGTTAATTTCTCCAAGCCCATATTTCTTGCAAATAACTTCAAAAGAAAACTTCATATTGCCGTCAAAGATTTTGGATAGTTGTCTATTTGTTTTTATTTGATAACTACACTCGGTTGCCAGTTTATTAGGTATACCAAGCTAAAAAAAAAACAGTCTGTGATTTTGTCCACACCACAAGCGCCACAAGCCAAGTGCCATTTAGTTCCATTATATTAGATAGAAGGCCAATATCTCCAACACTCAGTAACTCACCAAAAACAATCTATATTAATAAAGCACTACAGGTAAGTGGAAAAATATGCGTTTTTGATTTTGCCGTGAACTGTCCCTTCAAAAAGGCAAATGTCCACTTTACAAAAATATCCTCTTTTTCTAAGAAGAAATCTCAGGGAGGCTTCATAATTTATTTTTGATTAAATGTTTTTGCTATGTACTGGATCATCTTGTAAGTGTAGTAACTTACGAGGCCTGTGCCATGAAGTCATCGTAGAGAAATCGTTGTCTCTTGGAGAGGCGACAGCGCACCACATGCTCATATTTTTTGGGCATCTGCTTCTCCACGTCGATCTTGATCCTCCTGAGCAGGAATGGCCTCAGCACCTTGTGGAGCCTCTTGACTAGGCCCTCGTTGTACTCCTGACTGCCCTCGATCATTCCTGTCAGCGGGTTGGAGAACCATTCTTTGAACTCGCGGTGGGACTGGAAGACGTGGGGCATGAGGAAGTGCATCAGAGACCACAGCTCCATCAGGCTGTTCTGGAGAGGAGTTCCTGTCAGCAACAGTCGCCGGTGGCTGTAAACGGAAGAGATCAATGTTGAAATGTATGTGGAAAGATTTATACAATTAGGATTATAGATGACAAAAGGAGAAGAGATTGAGTGAAGATAAATAAAAGGATAAAAAGGATAACTTTATACACAAAATGACCATTTGTAAATAAATTACTCAGCCTCATGAACACTACTCGCACGGGACACGTGAGACTGTTAATGCAGCGTTTTAAATTACATTACAGATCATTTATCAGACGCTGTTATCCAGAGCAACTTACATTGAACTAACTACAGGGACAGTCCTGGAGCAACTCCGGGTTAAGTGCCTTGCTCAGGAGCTCAATGGTGGCAGTCTGGTATTGAACTCACGACTTTCTGGTGTTCTATTTGAAAGCCTGACTACTAGACTACCGCCATCCCCACCAAATAGTCAGGTTTTAGTGAAAATGCATGCGTTTGTGAAGTAGTGATCACCCGAATGGATAAATGAGACTTGAATTATACTGTACGAGTTGTGCGAGTTTGAAAACGCATAATTTGATACAGTTTTGCTGTTAAAACGTGGCCCCCATTTAGTTCAATTCATCAAGACTTTTTCTTCAATTTTGGATTCTTCGTTCACCATGAAAGCATGCAAACAAAATTAAGTCTTCTTAAAGAACTTAAAAAGGTAACACGGGGTGAGTAATTGATGCACAAATGATTATTTTGTGGGTGAAGTATTCCTTTAAGACTCATTAAACCTGCATTGATAGATTATCTAAATTACTTTATAAAGTTTATATGGCAAACATGTTAGCAAACAGCTTCCCATTGCTCCGGTTGGATGGTAAATAAGGAAAGGAAAATAAATGATATTTGTAAGATTAGCTGGTTTACATTCACATCCACACACCACTGTGGCCTGTAGATAAACAGTTAAGTGCTCTGGTGTATTTCGGGGATGCATTCAAAGTCAAACATAGTTAATGCTGAATGATGGCATGTCCTCTACAGCTGAATGCACACTGGCTATTTGTGACAAGCGGCAGCTTACAGATGAGACCGAAAAGCATCCTCGAATGTGCTTTGAAACACTACAGATGAGCATTACTAGTTTGTACAAAGCTACTCGGTACATAATGCTTGCATATGACATCTATTCAGATTTTCCGCCTACTCACCTGATTTTCAAAAAGAATGCTGGAGCCATGATCATCTCAGTCTACTGGGTTATTATGTCATGCAGTGAGCAATGCATAATATCAGGGTACATGCTTGCTTTGGGGAAAATGGACACATGGATGTGTGCCAGACTAAGCAGGGTAAAATAAATGTGATCTGAAAATTACATGAATATTTGCATCTAAGCTGTTTTTTCACCTAGAATGTGCTTCCCTTCTTCTTGTTTCAAATCGCAGCAAACCGTTTTGTATAATCAAAACTCCTCCATGCATACATTCCTGACACCTGTACCAGATCTCTGTGTGTGACACACAATACTATCTCCTTCAAAGCTACATGTGTATTTAAAACATTAAAATTACAGGTCATTTAGCAGATGCTCTTATCCAGAGCGACTTACAGTGAACTAACTACAGGGACAGTCCTGGAGCAACTTGGGGTTGAGTGCCCTGCTCAGGGGCTCAATGGTGGCAGCCTGGTATTGAACTCACAACCTTCTCCATTTGAAAGCCTGACTACTAGACCACTAGACTACTATCACCACCCCTAGAAACCCCACTAGAGAAGTCTGAAGTTTATTTTGTACTTGAACACGTTTTTGATATCCATGAAACGACTTCCATCATTGAGGATTTGACCAAGTTAGATTGAGGAAAACCATATCATTTGTACATTTAGAGCCCTAAAGTTTGTACATATCCACTTCTGAGAATACAGAACACCCAGCTCTACTGACCTGTTGAAGTTCAACAAGCTCTGCCATCGTTGGGACTTGAAGTTCTTGATGTTTTGTGCCTCGTCTAGGATCAGGTACCGCCAAGACTTGCGTCGAAACGCTTGGTGATCCTGCAGCACCAGCTTGTACGAAGTGATGCACACGTGGAAAGCATTAGGCTTCGTCCAGCCCTAACAAAAAAAAATATGGTTACAATCAACGGTTACCACATACATCACAGATACCTGTAGTGGAAAGGTTGCACAAAGGCATTGCATTAGGTACTTGTGGAAAATAAAGCAAAAAAAACACAATTAAAATACTTAAATTGTAGAAAACTATCATTACTGCCCCCCCACTAGTCAAGTTTCAGATAACATCCATGTCGGTCCAAAGTGAAAGCACTTCATCATTTTATCCCATTAGACATTTTTGGGAAATTGTCACAATTAGCATATGAATGCTTGAGTTTTGACCACCAAAATCTACATCAGTTCGTACCAGAGTCAAAGGACATTTGTGGCGAATTTCAAGAAATATTCCTCAATGCTTTCCTGAGATCGCGTTCAAAACAATGGGACAGACGTACAGACGGACGTGCCGAAAACAATAACATTTGCATTAAAATAAAAAAATAATGAACACACCCCTGCTAAATATAGGTAATAAGGTTTACCATTAAAAAAGGGAGAATGAGTAGGATTTTCCTAAAAAACTATGTATGGATTCATACAAAAATAATCCCACTCAAATCCTCACTTATGGCCCACTAGAAGTGTGTGGCGTTGCCTGCATCTGCAGAAATCCCACAGCCCTCCGGCCTGGATTTTATTTTATATTGCTGTGTCTAGCGCCAACTTCTATAAAAACACAGCGACCAGGTGCCAGATCGTAAGCACGCATCAAAGAAGGAGCTATGAAAATGGCAGACATACAGTAGTGCTGAAAAAAAAAACAAATATAGCGTGGTGAAACGGCAAGCTCACAAAGCTCGTTACAAAACGAGAGCGAATCTGGAGTTGGCTTTCACCCGCTGGCGAGCACCATAACCATTGTTGAGCCAGAGAGGAGAAGCCAACTTTGAATATTGTGTTTATGAACCTCAACAGACAAAATCATTGTGCCTTAAAAAAAAAATAAAATATCAACTCTTCACCTGTCTCTTTAGCTTTCTCTCCTTTTGGCTGCCAAAGTAGGTGAGGATTTTAAACCCAGGACACCAGCGTTTTAGCTCCATCTCCCAGTTCAACATCACACTGGTGGGGACGATGATGAGGTGAGGGCCCCAGTTACCTGAACACAACAAGTCAAATGACAAAATATCAGTTGGCCATAAAAGTAGGAACATCAGAGTTAATTTAGTGAATAAAAATTAGAGTAGCACTCCACAAAGAAAATCGCAATGAACTATACCATTGAACTGCCGTTTGTATAAATAGTACTAAAAGCATCAGGAGCCGGTTTGTTACCTTTTTCACAGGCGAGGTGAGCCAGCAGAGCGATGGTCTGGATGGTCTTGCCCAGTCCCATCTCATCAGCCAGAATGCCATTGAGCTTTTTCTCGTACATGGTGACCAGCCAGTCAAGTCCAATGTGCTGGTATTCTCGTAATGTGCCATGAAGCAGGAACGGAATGGGGGTCTTGACCTTTTATGTGAAAAAAAGAGAAAATTATATAGTTCAGAACTGCATTGACACACAACAAGTAATCCAAGCCTTACTTCTTAGACTATTTGGGTTTATTCTATAGAGCTGCAGTTAGTTGACTGATTGATTAGTCAATCTCGGCGAAAAACAATCGGCAACTATTTTGATTATTGATTAATTGTTTTAGTAAGCCTCTCAAATATGCTTTTCTCTGTTTTATATCATATTAAACTTAATATATATATATATATATATGTTTAGGAGGGGGGGGGGGGGGGGACATTTAAACCCCACCTTGGACTTTGAGAAACTGCTTTGACATTGTTCACAATTTTCTGACATTTTACAGACCAAACAGTGAAAATTATCATTAGTTGCAGCCCTAGTCTTCTAATGAAAGATGAGCAATTAAATTGTCTTTTGTCACTTAAAAGAACAACATATTCTTCTAAATATTCAAAACTGACCTTTGTTGTAGCCAAAGTGTAGCCTTTAGGCTGCAGGCTCTCTGCAGTAGCAGCAATATGGCTGATCTCTTTCTTTGGCCGTGAGGTAGAGGAAGGTGGGCTGTTGTCTCCCTCCTTAAGCAAGACCTCCATCCCTTCATCTTCACAGCCATCATCTTCTTCTTCCTCACTCTCCTCTTTATCTTTCTCACTGTCATCTTCTCCACTGTCTCCTGGTGAATCTGAGAAGAGCACATTTGAATGAGGACATACTTTAAAAGCAGTGAACAATCTTTATAAATTATGCAAAAGGAAATATAAAAGTGGGAGCAAATAAACGATTTATATGAGATTATTTTAGATCCCCTGTGAGCTGGTTAATACCTGAGGAAGAAGAGTTGCTTTCCACATCACTCTCATCTTCTTCAGTCTCCTCCTCCTCCTCTCCAGACACCTCCGAATCAGAGCTTTCTTTAGAGCCAGATGCAGATGGTGCCTCATAGTCTGAGGCATACGCTCCTTTGTACTTCTCGAGCAGCTCCTCGACACTCATATCGCCTACAAGGGGAGCAGAGATATGTCAGTGTACATGTTTACTGCAACCGTTTTGTAAACAGGGCACTGCCTAAAATGAATGAAATAGCATGTACACAATATAGAACAGCAATTTAAAAAAGGGCAACAAGCACTAGGATCAGCTTTTATCAAACTGAAATTATGTAATGATTATTCTACATATACCCTACTTTACGCTACACACGTCTTCCCTATATTGAACTCGGGTCATCTACCAATCGGAAAGTTGGTGGTTTGATTCCTGGCCCCTGCAGTCAACATGTCAAAGTGTCCTTGGGCAAAATACTGGACCCAAAATTGCTAAGTGTGTGTGAGTGTTTATCGCTTGTGAAGAGCAAGTGGCACATGGTATAGTAGCCTTTGCCACCAGTGTATGAATGTGTGTGAATGAATGGGTGTATGATGGTCTGGGTTGTAAAGCGCTTTGAGTAGTCACTAAGACTAGAAAAGTGCTCTATAAATACGGTCCATTTTCATAGCTACGTTTCAGAGTTATAGGGCTTCGAAGAATCAAAGATTTTTTGGCTGTATACAGTACAACAAAAATGTGAATGGATCCGACTAATCAAAAAATGATCTAATCAAAATGGCAGAAGATAGAATAATTAAGGTTTTTAGGTAGAGTAAATTCTCCATGGGAAAAAAAGCTTTGTTCAAAGAGTTTGGCCTGCAGGAATAGTTTGTGTTATAATATTAACTTTATTAAAAGTAAGCTTATATTGGAATATGAAGAAAAATGGTCTGAAAATATCTTGTCGGGAGACTAAGGGGGAAGAGACGGTAGAAATCATTGTTCCTGGACTGACTCAGCGGAGGTCTGTGTTCTTATTCTTCTCTTATTATCTTTTTTGCAGTAGATGCATATATATTTTACATCATCATTTTGTGTTTTACATTTGTCAATTTTGTTAAATTTTTATTTTCTTTATTTTGAAGATTTTGTAGTGATAGCAATTGCTTTTTGAAGTTGCGAGTACGCCAATTCCCATATGAATAAATCAGTAATAAAAGAAGTCCCTCAACCAGGAGAAAAGCACTTCAAAACAACACACAAAGTAACAAAATCAGGCTACTCAACGTGAGCCATTACATTTTCCATTTTATGCATAAATACCTTCTCTGGCCAAGTCATCCAGTTCCTCTGCGTGATTCACATTTCCCTCAACCTTCTCCTGGGCAGCTATGGTGTCCTCCTCATCCTCAGCTGAAAATGGGAAGACAGAGAAAACAAATATTACATCACTAATAGACTAATGTCAGGTAATTTAAGAAAATATATCTGTGCAATGTTTTGACCATTTTTCTAAGATATGCACAAGTATTTACAAAAAGCATGTTTTTCTCCCCACATCTTATATTGAGAGCTCTCTTACCATCCTCTTCATTGGCAGTGAATTCTCCATCTTCCTCTTCCTTCTCCACTGATGAAGAGCTTTCATCGGAGCATTCTTCATCCGAGACTGACTCCTATGTAATGATTCAGTGATTAAATGAAAAGCAAACATCTGTGGTATGTAACAAAAGCACTCAGTATTTATTTGTATAATTTCTATACGAAAAAGTAACGGTACTCATTGCATTTATTAATATAAACTTATTTATGTGTCATTCTATTGAGGCAACAGCCAATATTTTTTCTGGCAGTGCTCTCAATAAAAGGTCATTTTGGATACGATTGATCTCAAAATAGATGATTTTACGTTAGTAATTGCGAATAATTATATCAGTCATGTTATGTGCATCATCCCCAGTTAAATAGCATTATCTTTGTCATGGTAACATCTGCAACAATTTTTACTACTGTCATTAATGTGATTGACAAAGTTTTTAGAAGGCATTGCGAATACAGCAGAGCTGCCTTCATTATCAGTTTTTGATTAATCACAAGGAAGCAACTTTTATCTGGTTAAACTGAGGCAGTGCATCCTAAACTCTGACTGTGAAAATAATTCAATTAATTAATTTTCCTTTATGAAGGTCTGACTCACTTTATTAACAATGTTGCTGTCCTCAATCACTTGATCATTTAAAAACAATAACACCCATAAGAAGGGCTGCACAATACATTGTTTCAATAAAATAATATTTTATTAAATAGTCATTGCTTTGTGAACTTGCGCGATACACACATCGCCAAAAACTGCAATATTGCTTTCAAGTATCATCCATCATTCTTTCATTCATTTCATTGGTGCCTTTGGTGCTCAGTTCAATGTTCTTCTGTTCAATAAAAGCAAATTGGAAATAATTATTAATTTTCTTTAATTCAGAACGCAATTTGTTGTGTTTTAGCAGTATACTGAAAACAGTAGGAAGACAGAACTGGGTACGCTTTAATATCTGTTTATTTATCGTGATATTCGACAACATTATCGCATATCATCCTCATGCAGATATAAAAAATGTATGCATGTAAAAACATGAATATGTGTATTTAATCTAAGAGAAACTGACACTCCAACAAAGCTGCAGTATACAGTACACAGTTCAATGTTAAGTTTGGTTAAATCCACGAGGGAAGTAATTTTACTGTACATATTAATTTAAATGATAAGGTGAGGTAAGTTTTTACGTGCAAATGTTTGGCTTAAAAATAGGTTTAAACTGGGGAGTTTTAACACTGGTGGGATTTATCATGTCAAAATTAAGACCCAAGTTGTTTAAAACCAAAGAAAATGATCTTTCCTGGTTTAATTCAGATTATTAGTATTTCAATGTGCTGATCAGTACATAATGGACAGGAAAATGAACCCTGTAGTTACATGTCAATGTTTAAATAAGAGCTTGTGACAAGAGTATAATTTAAAACTAGGTTCAGTAATCTTCTACTATTACACAACAATCCCAGGCCCATCAGCTTTGTGGAGGTACCTGTGGCAGTTTGAGGGTGCTGAGTAATTGGTCCAGGGGCAGCATGCCTTCCTCCTTCAGGAGTTCAATCTCCCTCCGATGGCTCTCAGCATCATTGCCCTCCTGCTGCTCCTCCACCTCTATGGTCTCCTCATCATCCTCCTCCTCACAGGGAGGCTCAAAGTCTCTGTCTGCATAAAGAAAACGAGAATTGTTTTGTACTGAAAAATATGAATATGGTACATAGCTGTAATAAAACAAAAGATATAATATAGCTGGATCATTTGTGTTCCACACTGAGGTTTTATTAAGGCCTCAGGAAGTAATTTGTTTCAACAACCACTTTGAAGTGAAAACCTCAGCCTGGATATTCAATGAGAGATTCGTGATGACAAAGCAGACCGTCATTGCACTTAAGTATCACAAAAAAACGTGGCCACATATTAAAATTAAAGTGAGACAGGACGACTAACTCACAGAAAAGAACCACAACCAGGTCTGTCCGTCCTCTGGCCGAGCAAACCCTTCAAGTAATAATCTCGAAGATTTTCATCCGCTATCGTTAATCAAAAATGCGTCTACAAAACTAGACAACGGTCACTTTGGGCATGTTTTGACAGCGTACAAGTTTGAAATATTGCAGAAAGTAATAAAAGAGTCAGGAGCAGCCACAGGGAGCTGTTAGATAAAGTGCTGCAGGCGACACCTCCAACTTCTCAGTGAGGTATCCAACTAAATTCACTTTTGCTGTTTGCAGACTCATGCAGTTTGCATAAAAAAAAAAAAAAAAAAAAGACTTCTTTATTAAAACGACAATAGTTTATTTTGCTGCCCCCAGTATTCTGGGACCTGTTGTATTAAACTTAATTTGCTGTTACCACCAGTAAATGGAGGACTGCAAAATCAACCAGGACTGAAATCTTAAAAGGAATACTTCGCCCCACAATGGTCTCACCCTATGTTACCTTGAATTCTTAAAGAAAACTTTGTTTTTCCTCACATGCCTCCACGGTGAACGAAAATTCGACGGAAGAGCGCGAAAATATTTACGCGAAAGTGTTATAAACAGTAAAAACTTTGAGAAAATGCATGCGTTTGGGAAGGCGTGAGCATACAACTGCATAAATGAGACTTGGATTATACTGCACGAGTTGTGAAAGTTTGTAAATGGATATTTTGATATAATTTTTTGGTTGTTAAACCCGTGTTTAACAACATTATTTTAATTCATCAATACTTTTTAGTTTTTTGATTATTAAATTCACAGTGAAGGTGTAACACAGTACTTGATATACAAATTGTCATTTTGTGGGTGAAGTATTCCTTTAAGGATTGGCAATTTAAGTGACACTGGACTACTGACCAACAGAAATGAACCACTGCCAAGTCTGTCCTTCCTCTGACGGAGCAAACCCTGAAACTAAAGTCACCTTTAGCTTTAAGAATTAACTGCCATTGAAAACATGGGCAGCAGACTAGTCTGACAGGTTTGAAGCCTGGTGGTTGCCAAGCAGTGCTCGCTACAGTGCCCTGGAAATGTGTGTCAAGCAACATTTTTTTGCACTGACAAATATTAGACTTAACATCCTTAGTCACGATGCATTCAAGCTCAGGTTATCAAGTGGGATTAGCACAGATGTACAAGAACATGGTTGATTCTCTCAAAGATGCAATAACCTTGACAATGAAGAACAGCTTATTGTCTCAATGAAACATTTTACCTCTGTGGACGCTAAAAAAGATTCAATCATTGATGTGTCGCTATGACAACATCCCCGTCTGAACCAATGATTCAGCTCCGAAGGCAGGCTCAGTGCTTTAACATGGATACAGAAAGTTCCATTTATGAGGTGCAGGTTTAAAAATAATAATAATAATTCTTACCCTCCTCATCAATGGAAGGTGTCACAGATTTTTTGGGAGTCTGAGAGACAGTTTCTGGTTCAGCTTCAACAGGCCTGGTGGGTGCGAGCGACTTGCTGAGGAGGTCCGAGTATTTCTCTGTCTGGCCGACAATAAAGTCCAGCTGAAGGTCTAAAGCCTTCTTCCTCTTCTCCTCCAGTCTGGACTGCTGCTTGTACTGCACCACCTTTATGGACAAAAGATAAGACACCAACACTATTAACATGGGGTGATTTTGACTTGGTAATTTCAACAAAAGCTAGAATAAAGAGTAAATAAAATAAGAAATTAGACAAAACAGCTCTAATGTTACTGATGTGGGAAACCACACAGATATAACTTTAAAACAAGATTACATACAAAGCAGAAACTCCTTTGCTTCTTAATATATTCAGAGGTTGTTTGAAATTAGAAAGGCAGTATGAATTTAGGGAAATAGATAAGTTTAAAAAAAAAAACAAGGGTAAAGAATGGATGTATATCTGTCAAAAGGTGTTAACTTGTTGTAACAAGGCATTAATAATGTGTAGTTCACTTTGTAAATTAAAAAAAAGTGAAAGTTTACAAATAAGGTGTTAAACACATAAAACTGAGGTATGACTAATAATGTGTTCAGTAAGAAATGTTTAAAAAAATTGCTTGTTTTGTATAGCCTTAATCTAGTAGTGAAAGGGTTGCCTATAAGAATATGCTATGTAAAAAGTGAAGGTATAATAATGTCTCCACCATTTTGGTCAATATTTTCCATTTTCCCTTTCATTTAACGCTTATTGTTGGTTATGTATTTTTAGGTGCATTCTTTTTAGAAAAAGTTAATAAGGATCTAAATATTAATGTTTATGTATATTTATTATCTTAAATAGTAAAGTGCATTTTCTTTCTGTGACAAAAACAATCAAACACCAGCCCGTGATCCTTTCAAATTCTACAGCTGAGCCTCGAAGCAGAATGTTTTGTTTGCTTGGTTTTTGTGAATCATCTGTACCTTCTCCACACTGCTCCAGAAAGCTCGGACCTCCTTTGCAATAGAAGAGGCAACTCTTCTGATTTTAGAGTGCTCGTCTCGCTTGGCTTTTTCTTCTTTTTGCCTCAGCTCCTCGTGGTGTCTCATCACCATTCGTACCACCTAATAACATAACAGAACACATCTAAAACATATATACAGAAACACAGTATATTTAATCTGTCAAGAAAGCTAGTAAAAACACAAAACATTTCAAGGTACAAAAACACACTGATAATAATCTTAACCTACCTTTCTAGCCACTCCTCTCTTCCACCGCCTCTCTTGAGCAAAGTCAGCAGAGAGCCACTGCATCTCCTCACACAGGTAGTCCCAGTGAACTTTGGGTCGTGGCGGCTCTGTCAGGCGGGTGAGACGCTTCATTGACCAGAAGCCCTCTCGCTTCAGTGCCTGGGTCCGATGCTCGATGTCTGCTTCCTACAGACACACAAAGGCCAAAACACTCAGTAAATCCTGCCAACACGGTGTTCTACAACAATGCATGCACACACTCGAGTGAGTCTTGTAGTTCTTCAAAGAACGGTGTTAGGGTGCATTTTGGATTTAATAATTGAAGGTACAGTATGTAACTTTTCCACATTAAAATGTCTAAAGAAAATAAAGCGACTAGCCATGGTCACACACACACACGAGAAATAAGTGATTTTAATTCTGTTGGCAAAGAATCCCAACATTTAGTCAGCACTTTTCAACTGCTGTACAGAAGAGCATCACTCAGTCGAGAGGCCAGTGCTATGGGCAAACTGTAACTGAAAACTGTAACATGTCTTCACATTAGTTCAGTTTCTCTGTTAGAAAAATGAGCAGAGTGGTATATGTATATAAGAGACTAACCTTCTTCAAGACCATTTAGTTTAACTTGCCAGTTATGTTTTATATTGCATTTCAGTTGACTAAAGACACAAATGAATGGTTGGGCACAGTGAGCTGGCCTAAAAATACTGCCCGCCTTTTCATTTATTAAATCCAGAAACAGTTTTGAATAGAAAATCAACTCTGAATCAATGTATATTGTGACTTACTTTACAAGCTGTTTATTTAGATTGTATGTTTTAATCATAATCAGAGCACAAAATTAGCAGCATATGCATATTTTACCAGCCAAATGCTGTGGTAGATTTACATCACGTACCAGCCTAAAAACATTGGTTATGATGGAGTGGCTGGCAAAATTTGAATCTTCACTAGCGATTTGGCAGTGGAGTTAATTTTGCTCCATGATCATAATTATTTATTGCTTAGCTATCTCAGGTCTGTTCCGAGACAACAAACAAATTTGATGACAGGATGGTTTCATTTCAAATGTTAAAAGATTTCTTGTTTTACAGAGACAAAAAAAAAAAAAGTCTATATATCTCTCTTTTAAGGCTCACTCACATGTTTAGCCAACTCTGCCATGTCTGTGTGACGCTCTCCGCGGGGTCGCTGGGGGGTGGCCTGATCTGATGGAGAAGAGGATGAACTGTATCCGCCAACGGAGGTAGGAGAAACAAACTTCCCGTGAGGACCTCGGAGAGGTGAGGACTTCTCCCGTCGTGGGGTCGACCAATCACTGGTGGGTGAGGGACCGGGGTAAGAAGAGGAGGTGGACGGTGACACAGGAGATGAATTTGCGGTGACCCTGTCTGCTATCCACTGGCGTACCTGAAGGCCATGGGAGAAAGATGAAGTGGAAAATATTATTATTATTTTTTTTTTTTTAAAAAGGTGAAAGAAGTAAGATTTACGAAGATCAAAGCCACATGCATGAAACTGGTTAAAGCAAGTAGTTACAAGAAGAAATCCAGACATGCTCCAGAACTATAAACTGGCCATTAGTGACTTTGTCAGCTTTTGCCTCATGCAATATTACAATCATCAGAGGAAGTCAAAGGAATGCCCTTTTAAGTCAAAAGGCTCCCCGTCATTACCAGTGGCAGCGCCTGACTAGGAAGTGCTTGCGAGTATCCTGTTGAAAGGGAACCTATCTGGGTGTCAGACAGACACCACTTACCTTAAGGAACACTGCCTGTCTGTCTGTCCTGCTCTGTCCATGCTGGAAAACACACATGGCTTAGCATGCGGCCAACTTTAAATAATACAAACACTGTTCACATGAGTGACATCAACATGTACTAACATGCAGAAGGATGTACAGTGAAAACATGCCAGCATACCTGATGTGAATTACAGAAGCATAATGACATGATGGTGTATATTATGATGTAATAACAAATATTGCTTTTGTTTTCAGCAAAGATACATCTTCTTAAGGATTTCTCTTTTCATGTTGAGATTTACAGCTCAGAAAATTATTTCATAAAACTGTCATACACACTATATTTAAGTTGATGCATCATTATTATGTATATAATGAATGTATTATAAGTACATTTGCGTGCATGTCTATACATGTGTATTTTTTCTTTCTTTTAAATCTATGCTCAAAATGTTAATGTATCTTACACACGGCAATTGTACTGTAAATTGAGCATCTCTCAATAAAACAAATATTTAATAAAGAAAACAAAACTGTCAGACAAAAAAACAAGTTCAACTACGGAATGTGGCACATCGCCACAGCCTAAAAATGTGTTTCAGTACTCAGTGAAGTATAACAAACGCGTTTCTCAGGATGCATTGTGAGACCTGACTAACTATTTAGCTCTCTAGTGTAGCATTCAATATATCATTGGAAAAAGTAAAATAATCTTTGTCTGAAACAATGAGATACACCAAGGAACAGCTAATAGACACATTTTAGCCTCATCTTAAATCATAATAGTTGACAGGGTGCACAGATACAGATTTAACTTTTATCAACATTGTTTTTACTTAAGCTATGTCCTTGTTTCATGGAGTCTGATACAACTACCTTACTTTGCCATTCAAGGATAAACCATTTTGATAATTGATTAATCAATTATAAGTCATTTTTGAGTGCGAAAATGGCAGAAAATGTTTCAGCCCGTCAAATATGGAGATTTGCTGCTTTTCTCTGTTTTATATCATATTAAAGTTAATCTCTGAGTTTGACTGGCAAAAAAACTAAGATGGACATTCTTTTTTACTATTTTCTGACATTTTCTAGACCAAACAATTGATTGTTCAGTCTCGAAAATAATTGATGATGAAAAAAAATTAGTTGCCGCCTTAGTTGTTTCTCTTTAATTTACTCATTTTCAGATCTGTATAAATTGTCTTCCTGCCTGTGGCCACACAACCCTCCAAAAACTATTTTGTTCCTCTGTCTACGCTTCTCTGCAACTTTATAAATCTCAACTAAAATGGATTTAATAAACTGTTCTGCATGAAAATACCTTGTGTGGAGAGCTTGGGGTGGTCATCTCGCTTTCCATTTTGTCGTCGTCTGGTTCGTCATCACTTCCTTCTTCTGGGCTGCTGACCTGTCCTGAAGCGGCCTCCTGAGCTTCAGTTTCTCCGGTTGGCTCGTCCTGCTCCATGTCCTCGCTCTCTTCATCCACATAGAGAGAGTCCGGTTGGCTGGCAGGGTCATTAAGACTGGTAGATGCCATGACTGCACCTTTCCTTTCCACTGATGCAGAGAGCATGTAAAGGGCGTTAGATGTAGTAGGGGTGACAACATCTTGGGACACTTTAGTAACATTTAAGGCCTCTTTGTCAGATTTGTTTGTTGAGGTTGAGACAGATGCAGTCTGGTCAAGTTGAAGTGATTTACCGCTCATAGTGGGCTGCTGTACCTTGACAGGCGGGGCTGCTGACACAGAAGTTCTATTGACAGAGCGCTGCGTCTGATCTTTCTGGCCGCCAAGAGCCACAGATGCACATAAAGAGTCCGAGACAGTTTGGGGAAGGCACTCCTCAGAGCTGTGGGCATTCATGGTCGGCTTGCCGGCCGCATTCTGTTGCTTGGACACCCGTGCCAAAAGGGAGGGTGGGTGGTTCAGGAGAGGAGTTTCTCCCGGTTTAATAAGGAGCAGCTTTGGATTTATAATACCAGAGGAGTGAGAGGTGCAGAAAGCCTCTGGTTTGGTTTCTGTGGGCACAGCAACATTCTGGATATTCTGTGATGTAGTCTCTGTCAAAGCAGGAGTTTCTTTGGTTCCTTCATGTGAAGAAACACAGGCCTCACGCTTTGTGGCACCCACAACAGTCTGATTTAGAGAGGGGGATATGAAATATAGTGCACCAGCTGTTGCTTCTGCTCCCTGTTTAGGGAGAGTCGTTTGAATTACAGGAGAATCACTCAACTCTGCTGTTTGGTCTGAGATTGCTGCATTGACCTGTGAGCAAGCTGTCACGATTTGTGGACTTGTGTCAGTCTGTTCAACAGCGAATGAGTCAGCAGCTACTTCAACTAAACAAACCTCACTTGAGTTAGCTACTTTACCAGCTTGGTTAGCATCTAATACCAAATGCTGCCCGACGACAGCAGCTGCCCTTGTGTTTTGTACGGACAAATTATGGGAATTATTGTTAGCCTGTATCTGATTTGCATCATGTGATGATGAAGGCAAGGGCTGCTGGGAAATAATGACAGTGCCACTTTCATTAATTGTGTGAATGGATGGTTCATGGTCCTCTTTAACAGTGTACTCCTCAGACTGTTCGAGCAACGCGTTGAATAAGTTCACCTCATATCCTGGAGAGTGAGGCATCAGGGCGCTACTGCTGGCACAGACTGTTTCCTCCGCAACCTCCTCAACCAGGGTGCAAAACTCGTACACTTCCACAGGCTGAGAGTCTAACTCAACATCTGCCTGAACACTTTCTTCATACAGCTTTGGTTCCCCAGAACTCAGCTCGTTGACAATTGCAGCTTCACAGACGCTGCCGTCTTCTCGTTGCAGAAGGTAACTCTGATTCAGGTGCATGTTAGACCAGTCCCCGCTGATATGAGCCTCCTCTCTGACAACAACGATTTCTTGAGCCTCGGCTGAATGCACAAGCTCGGCAGTCAGTGGTGTCTCTTGGTCAGAGGGATGAGATGTTTCTGCTTCAACAACCTGCTCCGCCCGCACTGAGACAAACAGAGGGGGTGCAGCAGAGGGTTTTGAGGAACTCTCCTGTGTGGAAGAGCACTCTGGCAGCATTGTGAAGTCAGATGAGGAGGTGTCAGTTTGTTCTTCCCTCATGCTGCTGTCCACCTGCTCTCCTACGAGTGGATCGCAGCCCCTCTTTATGTTGGTCTCAAGTATTTCACCCGAGGGAGTTTGTCTTTCCTTTTGAGAAGTGTCATCAAGCTCTTTAACAGGCTCAAACACCTCAACGGATTCCAACAAATTTGCTTTCTGCATTTCTCTGGCATCAGTTGAGACCTCTCTGATGATTTCAGGTTGTGTTTTTGACAAGTCAGTTTGTTTAACCTTACTGTTGCCAGATGAGGGTAAAGGGAGTGGAGACGATTTTGAGTCCTGGCCCATAGCCCCGTGTTCTGTTGTGTCTTGGACTTTAAAACCAACACTTGATTGTGGGACAGATGGAGATGAGGCTCTGAAACAGATTTGAGATTTAGGTTGAAGGAGAATATTTCCGCCGCTGTGCTCTTTTTCACCAAGTTCCATGCTTGTTCCAGTTTCTGGTTTATATTCCAATGTGACGGACTGTTTCTCCTTTGTCCCCGTAATAACCACAAGTCCAGCACCTTCTCTAGGTGGCTGAATCTTGTTTGTCTGACTATTCTCTTTATCAGTTTGTGACCCGTATTGCAACTCTTGCACTGTGCTGTCAATCTGTGTATCTGGGGCGAGAGGGGGACAAAGGGGAGCTGGAAGCCTTTGCATCTCATGGGAGGAACTACAGTCCTCGTTGAGTGATATTGGCAAGAACCTTGAAACTCCGACAACACCCTCCTCAGCTGGGACTTCTGAGATGCTGCTGATCGGGAGCGTCTCAGGCAAGTTGGTCTGAGGGGCGTTCTCCATACCAAGGAATGCTGAGTCGTTGCTCTCTGGCACTGGCACAGTGGACAGATTGGTGAACGGAGGGACTGGGCAGGGGGCAGCTGCGACCGGCTGCGGGGCATGCCGAGGTGACTCCCCAGCCACATTCTGTGCAGCCTGGGGGTTGCCACCCAGCACATCCACAGCCGGAGAGGCGCGCTGCCGCACCGCCTCCTCCCCAGAGCTTCCTTCCTCTGTGCTGCCCCGGCTACACACTGCACCTGTGGGTGATACAGATGGTTAACAAAAAGTGTCTAGTCAAGTAAAGGCTAAAAAAAAAAGAACAAGGACATGAAAAAAAATGTACTCAGCACATATAAAAAAAATAGCTTTTGTAGATTCAATGTTATTGTCTACAAGGGGGAATTTGTCTTGCAGCCAGGAAAATAATACATCAAGTGACAATAGGATTCCTAGAGTATGCCATGTCAAAAACCATCATCATCAGCTCCTAGTAGTGTTGATGTTTGTGTGCGTTTTAGTGATGGCATAATCTACATTTTCTGTTGTCATTTATTGTACGCACGAATGTTATTATGTTTTTTGTACCTACTGTAAGTCTGTGTGCCTTCATATCTGTGTTCTATGTTTTACCTCACTGCAAGATACGGTAAGAAGTCACTGTGCTGCTGCTGTGTTATTGTTTTGTTTTTTTTCTTTCATGTACAGGACATAGTATTCTCCTCATTGCCTACTAGCCTCCCTATCTTAAAACAAAAAGAAGCAAAAGGGGCATGGCAAACATCTACGTCAAAACACTCAGGAATTGGTTGACTATTTTCTACAAAAAAAAAAAAAAAAAAAAAAAAACGAAAGACAAAGAAAGTCCAGCATCATGGTGTGTGCAAAGCAACAACTTCTCACCTGTCTGTGGTGTGAGACACAGATCTTCTGTGCTTTCTACTTCCAGGATGCTGAAATTAGGGTCCCCTCCACATATTCTGAGGAATCAGAAATAGAGAGGAATGGTAACTTTATTATTTAAAAATCAGACGAGCAACTGCATCCCTCTCCATTTCACAATTAAAAACTCTAATATAGCGAGCTGTTGTGCGTGCTGCACTACACAGCTATACGAGTTTTGGAATAAAAGAAGCTAGATATATTTCATTAGATAAACATTTTGTAAACACAAATAGCACAGTGTGTGGGACGATGAGTAACATGTCACGTCATGAGAGCAGCAGCAGCAACACTCGGATAGCTTAGGCTAGCCAACTGCTAGGACTGTAGTTGGTATATTTTGCTGTTTTAGTGGGCATCTTGCAGCAGTAATAAACATACTCAGTGAAGTAGAAGCACTAACGGAGCAGCTCCGTTAGCTAGCTCCAAGTTGCATTTGCTGCAGTCGCCCACAGGAAGATGTTAGGAATCCTGCAGCACGCGCTCTCAAGCTAAAAGCCGGTGACCAAGCGCGCGGGCCTGCAGTCATTCATTTTTATGCTCTCGTGAATGCAAACGTAATTAATTGTCTGGCTAGTTGTAGCTGCATTAAGTTGCCGATTGTTATCTACCACGAGAAATTACATCTTTATTCAGTAGTTATGTGTGCATTGACCGCGTGCATAAGATATAAAAGGTGATTCCTATCTCGAGTGGTAGTACTACGAAAAAGCTGGGAACCGTGATCTTCATAAAAGTCATGCATTTAGGTGGTTGAACGTTAACGCCTGCCGGTTTGGCTAGCTGGCTGGCGTTAGCTTTCCACAATAACACACTGCTTGGGTGGCACTAAAAATGAAAGCTAACTAGCAAGGTAGAAGAGTTTAGTAAGGGTGCGTTCATTTCATGCGCAGGCGCCCCATCCACCCCACCCGCAGTTATGTAATGCTCCAGCCATCAAAAGAAGCCTGTTTATACCGACACATTTAATTAAGTTACTTCGCTACGAGACAAAAACATCTGAAAAGTCGCATTAAAACCCGGTTCTTCTGCATGCACTACTAAACAGAGCTAGGGGGACAATCACTCGTGACGTCATTGCGTGGGGTCAAATCTTGTTTCCACGAAAATAAATACGTTAAAATATTTTGTTTAACACACTGATACAGAATACTTTCTGCATAAATATAAAAAAGAGCAAAAAAACAATGTTATAAAAGTTCCATATACATTTTGCAATGATTATACGGGGGGTTTTGGGGGACCCACACGGTACAACGGCTGTCTCTTAAGAAGTGACAGTGAGGAAATGATGGTTCAATGGTAACTAATTTCGTTTAAATTGGAATTTATTCGGTGTTGTGGTTTTACATTTCGATGTCCGGTCTCGGTTTAAATGCAGTGCCAACACATTTCAACGCAATATGTTCAAAAATACTACCAAGTGAATTGCAGTCCGATTGTGTCCTTTCGTAAATCCGAGCCCCCCTTCCATTCCCCCATTACTTCCTCCTTGCCCCCCTCCCTCTCCAAAGGCCGCCATCTTAAGTTCCCACCTACCTGAAATTTCCGACCAATTTTCTTTTACTAAATTCTCATTGAAGGAGTCGTCATCCGCGTAAAATCGCACTCAATCCTTGATGCCAGTAATCCAAACTGTCTCCCGGTACCCAACGAGGTACCACTAGGTCTGTGGGAAGAAGTTAAAATACGGACCGGGAGAGACTCTGGGTTTCGGCGCAGAATGTAGCGGTCGCGGGGAGGAGACTTTACGCAGCGAAATGGTGGAGGACCGCTGCTGCTGACAAAGTACAGAACACAGGAACATCTCGCGAGATGTCGTCAAGCGCGCCACTTGAAATTTCTGATTGTAGTTCGTTTTCAGAACCAAGATTGATGAATTGTAATTAATACGGTTTATTTCCACCTTTTTACGCTACGATTTTATAAATCGCTAACATTATATTAACATGACTGTGATTATTCACAGTAAAACGATTATAATAGGTCACATTCAGATAATTAGTTTTTGTAGTTTGATCCTTGGGTGACAAAAAGATGATGAAGCTGCAAGCACTGGTGGAGGAAGTATTCAAAGTAGCCTTTTTATACTAAACTGTAAAAATACTCTGTTAAAAGTAACATTGCTGCATTGAAAATGTAACTAAAGTAATAGTGTCTAAGTATAATCAGGAAAATTCACTGAATTCACATATAAAAATCTCCCCTGTGACTGTTATATCAGATTAGACCATTAGTACTCATGCATTAGTGTACAAGCAGGATTTTAATGTTTTTACTTATTTGATGATTTTTATAGAGTGATTATTTTCTCCATTAATCAATAGATTTTTTGGTTTGTAAAAATATTGAAAATAATGATAAATGGCATCACAATTACCAATAGCCTAAGGTGGCTCATCCATAATGTTTGTTTTGACCTACCAACAGTCCAAACCTCAACATTATTACCAATACATTAACATTAATAAAATAATATAAAAGGAAAAGCAGCAAATTACATGTGTAAAGCTGGAACCATGAAATGTTTTTACATGAAACATGATTTGAACGATCAAAATAGTTTCCAATTAATTTTCTTTGTTGTGAAATCGGCTAATCATTCGGCTGTACTTGTATAAACTGTTGGGGAGTTTAATTTATAACAAAACATCACATATTAATCGCTTTGTAGGTTTTGAATAAAACAATCTTAATTTGTTTAGTAATTAATGCTGTAAGATATAGAGTAAAAGTAGAAAGTGGCATGAAAAGAAAAGATTAAAATGAAGTACAAGTACTTCAAATTTGGTCTTAAGTACACCACTTGAGTAAATGTACTCAGTTAAATTACACCACTAACTACAAGTTATGATTAACTTTAAAAAAGAAAAAAATGTATGAACAAAGGACCTGGACATTTGAGGCATGCTGATATAAGACGTCCTTACTTTTGATAACACCTAGATAAAATAAGTGGAGTACTTTCCAGCTCATTTCCTTTAAACGCAGGATTAGTAATATGACAGGTGCTTCAGAATTTAATTTAGGTCCGTCTACATAATGGACGGGAAATTCAATTTTGATTTTTAATGATGTTATGTCACGACTGTGTGTAAAGTAATTCAGTCAAGATATTAAGTATGAAACAGTTGAGACATAATCACTGTTCTTTAAATAAAAAAATACAACATTTCACTACTTTAATGTAAATATGGACTGGTTTTCTTAGTCTTCTCAGATAGTAAACTGAATATCTTTGGGCTTTGGACAACTTGGGTATTTCTGAACTGATTTCAACAAGATTAATAAAAAAAAAAACAATTGCCAGATATATCAGTCATGAAAACCATAGTTATGTTAAAAGACTCAGAATAAAAGACCCACACAACAGAGTAAACAACAATTCATTTAATAATTAATCTTTGTGGTCTCTAGGGGAGGGGTTTGAAAGGTATAAAATGGTCATATTAAAATAATCGACCCAGTCTTTTCCCTCTCAGGAAACCCACTGTCTAGTTGTCGTCTGACAAAAGTCCTTATATTTTTTTTTCTTCAGTTCTTCAGCAGATGTCCCACTTATCCATGTATATAACTTATTTTTATTGATGAAACAACTCAACAGTTCAATGTACAAGGCTCCCATAGTCCCAAAATGGATATAACACACAACCAATGACACACAAGCAAACCTCCCTCTCAGCATAATAAAGTCGTAGATGAGATCCTTAAAGAGGCCAGAGGATGCAAATGGAGACGGCTCAATGTTCACAAGCATTAAACAGTTTTCTGTGACGCAAGCCTTTTGTCTTCTGCATGATTTGAAACTACCTGGGGAGAGAGTACTGGTTGATACCCGAAACAAAGACAAATAACATAACAGTGAATATATTTATTATTATAGAAGATAATTAATGTTAAGAATAATAATTACAAAGGCAATTTCTCTAGACTACTATAATCTGGTCCTGCTCATATAGTCAAGATGTCAAGAGTGGGAAACAGTTACAGGAAGCTCTAACATACTGTGTTCACTCACAGTGTAGCACAGTTCATTTTGCCATTCATCCTTTGAAAACGAAACAAAAACAAAAAAAAAAAAAATCCAAAAAAAAGTTTGAATCTCATTATCAATTGAGCCGAGGGGTTTGATTTTTGGGTAAAGCAGGAGGTGCTATGCTTAGCGATCATTAAAAATGGTCTCATCAATAATCATCTTTCCACTATGACAAAAAGACAGACAGAACAAAACGCACCCCTTTTACCACGGTTTTTCTATGAACCCTCATCCACAATACCTAATCAGGGTTGATTTATGTAGAGGAAGGCTTTATAACAATAATAATAATAATAATAATAATATCCCATGAGAAGCTGAGGATGAACCCTTGACATGTTTTCACAGTGTACATCCCTCTGGAAGTCATTTCCAATCCACCCCGGAAAAAGGCTTACTGAAAAGCATGGATCACCTGACGAAAGAAAAGCTGTTCTCTGCCTCTTCGTACAGCTTATGAAATTGACTACTGTAATAACCAACAGCCAGTATAAAATAAAAATACACCAAGGATGCACAGAAACCATGTACCTTTAAATTGCACTGATAGAACCATTGCGCATATTTCGAAGAAGTCACACTGATGGACTCTTGCATTTCCCTCCTTTCCATCACCTCCAGCCAGCCATGGGTGCTTTTCATTACCCTAACTTATGCTTCCTGAAAATCTTCCCCCCCTCAGCCATCATGGAAGATCTTCCAATCTCTTAAAATCACCTCGATGAGACGAGAAGTGTGGAGGCTTCTGGAGGAGCTTAGATCGAGGAAACACAGGTCCTACGCAGAAGTGTTTTATCAAGTGCCGTGTTTTATAAATGCCACACCTCCACCTGTTGCACAGTTTTTGGAGCATAAGTAACCGACGAGGATTCCTCGTTTCACAGCTTTGGCTCCTTGCGTATCTCTCTCCCTCTCTCTCACATCCTCGCTGGGAGGAGCCAAGACGCGTGAGGGAAGCGGGGAAAATGTTAGCATAATGAAAAGCACCTGTGGTTACCCATTTTTTGGGGGGGCGGACTGGAGGTGGTTTGGCTGTGTAACTGGGAGGGGTTAGTAGTCTGCAAGAGGAAAAGGGGGCAGGTTTAGAGCAGCACAGTGATCCTGACATTTCCCTTAATCTCCTCCAGTGTTGTCCTTGTACTATCTGGACTCTCCGTCTTTGTGGATGCTGTACAGTGCCAGCTCACCTGGCCCTCCAAGTCTACGGGGAGGGGTGGACGACCGGCTGGTGATGGACGGAATGAGCGGAGGCGGCGCCCCCACCGCCAGCGCTCCCACCAAGCCAGCAGGGGTCTTTGTCAGGATGCCGTTAGGCACGTGGTGCTGGTTCAGCTGACCGAGACGGGCGAAGAGGCCAGCGTGGTGCTGGGAAGCAGGAGAGGCTCCGTGGGGGAGCGAGTGGGAGAGAAGGCCGGAGTGGAGCTGCTCCAGGTGAGCGGCAGTAGCAGCATGGGAGGGGCCTGAGAGGTGAGAGCCAGGGGGGATGTGTGGGTGCATCCCAAAGTAGCGAGCCCTCTCAAAGTCTTCCCTCAGGATCTGGGCACGCTGTTCCTCATCGATCAGCCCTCCTCCTGGGTGTCCGAGGTGAGGAGGGCGGTCGAAGTGATGCGCCATTAGGCCAAACTCCTGGCGGACAGTAGAGGCGGAGGCAGAAGAGGTAGACGTCGGAGGGTGGTGAGGGTTGGCTGCCGCGGCAGCAGCTGCAACAGCTGCAGCCCTTTCTGCCTCCAGAAGGCGCTGATGCTGGAGCAGACGGGCCAGATGTGGATCGGATCGCAGGGCGAGGTGAGGGTCCGAGCGAAGTGCCAAAGCCTCCCTACGATGCTGATGTTGCTGCTGAGCCGCCAGCTCCCTCCAGGGATCCCAGGTGAAGCTGTGTGGACCTTGTGATGGCCCTTGTCCTGGAGCATGGTGGAAACGTTCTCCTCCTGGACCCATCACCAAACCTGCAGCACCTGTGCTCCCCAGATATGCTTCGATGGCCCTGGAGCGGTCCAGCAGGGAGAGGTGGTGTTGGTGTTGTTGATGTTGGTGTTGTTGGTGTTGGTGTTGTTGGTGTTGGTGGTGTTGTTGGTGTTGTGGGTGGTGTGGGTGGTGTGGGTGGTGTGGGTGGTGTGGGTGTGGGTGTGGGTGCGAAGGAGCGTTTGGAGTGTGCGACATTAGGGGAACACCAGGAGTGGGAGTCAGTGATAGAGAGGAGGAGGGAGTACCAGAACGATGGTGGTGTGGATGGCTGTTGGGGCGCTCAAAACTGTGGTTGGGTGCTGGGGGAGGCAGTGTGATGGGGATATGCTCCGGCTCCTCTTTCCGCTCCTCTTTGACTTTAACTGGCGGGAGGAGCAGGGGAGGTTTGGAGACGGGTGTCGTGGTCCGGTCAGACTTCTTGGCCTGAGGTAAAGAAGTGACAGAGGCAGAAGCTGCAGAGGAAGAAGGGAGGTTACCGTCTCTTTGGGAGTGTGAGGGTTCATTGTGGATGCTGTGTGCTGTCGGGGCCATCGGGCGGGGGTTAAGGTCCAGAGGAGATGGGGCTGAGCGGTTGGAGGGTGGGGGAGTGGTAAGCACAGAAGATGAGGAAGATCGTGGTCTGTCCCTGTCTGCTACTAAAGATGAAGGCGGTCCCCGTGAAGACACTGTTGGCTGTGGCCTCTTGTCCCCATCTCTATCTCGCTCGCGGTCTCTGTCTCTACTTAAGCTGCGTGTTAGATCCTCAATGGGCCCAGCGCTGCCCCCCAGGGCACTGCTGTGGCCGTTAATGTGGGAGACTGGGGTGCTACTGGGGGGCTTAGGGGCAACTGGAGACATTCTCACAGGTTGTCGGCCATACAGCATATTATCTCTGCAAAACATAATGTGCACAACAGTTAGATAATGGAAATCGTTCATTCCAATCCTTCTGGTAATCACTTTAACTACAGAGTGTGGTAGTTACAAATACATATTCAGTAGATAAAATATGGATTTAAGCAATGTATGTGTAAATAAAAGAATCACACTTTAATTTGTGAGAGATACGAGAGAAAATATGTGTTCCATTCTGTTGTGTTGAACCTATTTTGTATGGAAGCGTATTTGGGTCAGACAAAAGTTTTTATTTATTTTGAATTTCAAGGTAAACTGAAATGTCGAGAATAAAGTCAAAATATTGATAATAAAGTCGAAATGTCGAGAATAAAGTCGAGATTTTGAGAAAAGATTTGATCTTTCACTTTTGAACATTTCAACTTAAATCATCCTCCTGATTTATTTCTTCTTATGCTTGCCACTTATTCTAAAAGTTGGACTTCATTCTGGACATTTCAACTTAATTCTCAGCAAATGTTCGCTAGACGTGCCAGGGAGGAGGCGGGGCTTACTTTCTGAATGGAGATCGGTTCAGGGGCTAGGTTAAGCTAACATTGTTGCTCCATCAACACTCAAAATAACGTCATTTGGGCATAAATACAGGAGCGACATTATTGTTTATACCATTGACAGCCTATGGTTTATACACATACAGTTACACAAATATTTGCGTCCCGTCTCTGGACAAATATGAGGTACTGTCAAGGTCTGGGTGCCAGTTCCAACAGCCAACGGGTACTGTTTTCCTCCATAAATTCAACAATGGCAGAACGTCTGATGAGAATCTTAACACTGATGGGCTTTTGCGACACGGCGTCATGCAAATTATTCGTTCAAGTTATATTTTTCAACTTGCGCGAATGACGCAAAACTTTGCTTTGTGTCCGGTGTGAAAGCACCATAATACTCTTAAGCTAAAAATGAGCAACATTCCCAAAAATACACAAGAATACCTGACAGGTCCCTATCTCACTGGGAGATCTGTGATCACAGGACTGCCCGGGGTAATGTGGATATTTAATGCAAGCTCCAAGGTTCTCTTTAAAATTTAAATCCAGTATTGAAATAAACTGCATGTCATACCTGTCCTTTTCATCCTTTATGTGGGGGATGTCTCGCCTCTCCACGTCCTTCGCTCGATCTCTCTCGTCCCGCTTGTCTGGCCCTTTAGCCCAGGTGGGGCCAGGTGCGAACCCAGATGGGCCGCCGTGTAGACGGTTCCATGGGTCGTGATGGTTGGGGGTGGACAAACCTCCAACCACATTAGCTGGAGAATCTTTAGGGCCAAACACGGATCCTGCTGCAGACCAGTTAGAAAAAAAAGAAAAAAGCATAGAAGCAATGTAAACAATTTTTACTTTAAAACATTAAAATGTTTACAAAACTGCTATTGCCATCTTGTGGAAGTAAAAATCTGCAAGCTTTACACAAGACCTGGTTCCTGGTGAGCATGATTATTTAGTCACAGTTCTTTCAAGTTAAAAGAAAAAGTAAAAAACTGCAGAAGTAACTGCATTTTTTTTTTTTACTCTAATCTTGCTTTGTATTGCCTGAACAACTTCTGTTACAGCATGTACAAATAAAAAAAAAATCTTGATCAATGGAATAATTATATTGAGAAAAATAAGGCAAGAAACATACATAAAGTTTTGCAATTGTTCTTCACTCATGCTATAGAATTTCCACACCGACATGCATGTTGTGCGTCTGGCTGTGTGCATAAACATAAAAACCATCATGTGGCACATGCGTGTAATTTTGACCGCCAAAAAAAACGGGGGAAAAAAAACTCAGATACACGATATACATATACACATGTATATATGTATACATATATATATATATATATATATACACACACACATACATACACACATATATATGGATACACATACATACACACATATATATGGATACACATACATACATACATATATACACATGTATATATGTATACATATACACATGTATATATGTATACATATATATATATATACATATATACACATATATACATATATATATATACACATATATACACATACACACATATATACATATATATATATACACATATATACACATATATATATATATACACATATATATATATACACACATATATATATATACACACATATATATATATACACATATATATATGTATACATACATACATATACACATATACTCATATATACATATACACATACATACATATACATACGTATACATACGTATACACATACATACATACGTATACACATACATACATACGTATACACATACATACATACGTATACACATACATATATACGTATACACATAGATACATACGTATACACATACATACGTATACACATACATACGTATACACATACATACATATACACATACATACATATACATACACATACATATGTATACACATATGTATACACATACACATATGTATACACATACATACACACATAAACATATACATATGTATACACATACATATATACACACATAAACATATACATATGTATACACATACATACATACACA